>MU225764.1:134996-198230 GCA_018584345.1 Thuja plicata
TTGAATCTACATACACAAAACTTAATTTATTCTATTATTCACCTTTAGAAATTAACTTTAAACCAACTAATCCTAAGTGAAAAATGTAGGAATAGAAACAATACACATGAAACTAGATTTACGTGGAAAATCCAATATGAGAAAAACCACAACAAGAATCTACTCACTATATGAACTTACAATGCTTTTTTTAGGCACACGCTAAGGAATCACACCACTCCCTAATATAGAACAAAACAAAGCACACTACTTTAGTACAATACGCAAATTTACACAAGGTGATCAATTTTCCAGTAGGTACATGGAAATTATGACATAAAATATACATGATCTCCTAATCAATCTCAACATTAATTCCATCAAATTCACTCTTATTCTTTTCTCTTCCTTATTTTCAATTCTCCAACTTCACATTTAATCCATACATAAATAACATATATTCAACAATCAATTCATCATTTTGTATTCATATATATACAAGTGCGACCATAAAAAACTCAACAAGATTAACCATAGGGAAAATAAGCAATGTTTGTACAACGTCAGCCACTGAGAGCACAAATATTCAATGTAGTCTATCCTAGGAGATAAAGGGAACCCAAAAGATTCATAAAAAAATGTCCAAGAGATAATTCATCAAAACATAATCATCACAACCATCCTTAAGGTCAAACCCAAAAGAAACATATAGTAAAGCATTCAAACACACTAGCGGGTCAACCTAAAAACTCTATCCAAAACACATGATGACATTCGAAGCACCACATGCCATGTCATGTAGGAAACTCTATAAATCTCTCAACTCTTCTTCCAAAGCATGTCCAAACCAATAAGTCATTAATCAATACCTCAAAAATAGTTGAGTCGGCCAACAACCAACATAGATAACAATATTGCACACATAACAACATATCTTTACTTGCAGAGACAACTAAAATAAGATATCCAAACTGGGACACTACACATACATTAGAAACATGTCAACCAAATCACACATCCTAAGATGTAAATGTGGAGAAATGTAGAGCATTCTTTGAAGCCGTCCTAACTATTTCTAACAACCTGCCTTTCTGTTAGAAAAAAGGAAAAAAAACCTCTTCCTTTGAACTATTGTGGACTGGAAAAGATGATAGTGCAACTTTCACAGATCATATGCTACAACACCAAAACTGCAAGTTGTCAACTTCTTATTCAAAGGAATGCATGGCGTTCTCCCATAATGACTTCAAATAATCTTTCCTACATATTCCAGCTTCCCATGCTTCCATCTTTTGGATATCCCTCACATTGAATTATTCTTACCACCACACATCAGATGAATTATATAATTATATAATACAACACTTCAAATGCACTTTCCTATTGCCTCCTATCTCTATAATAGAAAAAGAAAAACCATCTATGCTATCTAAACCTTCCTCCTAGGTTTTCAGTCCCCAAGTAATTCATATTGTGCTTAGACCTATTTCATTAGTAGCAACCTTCTAGAGACAAATCCTCTTGTGTACCATTTACATCTCATCCTCCAATGGTACCTCATATTCCTCTAACTACCTCTAAGGTAGAAATAGGAAAGATACATACAATGTGGAATAAATCATGTACACATCAAGAACCTCAACCTCCACATTTAAAGTTCACTATTCCTCCTATTTCAAAGGTGAATGAAGCTCTCCAAGTGGATCAGAGGTTTCCTACTTTATCTCAGATGAATTTTCTCATCTCACACAACTTTTAAAACCAACTTTGGATACTATGAAAATATTTCATAATGAACATCCTCCACCAATTCATATTCCTCGTAACTTATTCTTTCCTAAGTATTTTTCTTTTCCACCTTTGGCTATTATTTCTTTTGCACCACTTTAGGTTCCACCTGGTGATCATGATTAACCCCACCCAAAAAAGGGTGCAAGATTTATTGGATTCCTTGATGGAACATAGGTTAATTTGAAAAATTTGCATCATTCTACCTTTCCATAAGCCATTGAAAATTTTGAACATAAAGGTGGCATCAGGTGCCTCTCTTGTTGCATATCCTCCATCTTAGTGTAGTCATGATCATATCTTTATAGATGTCCTTGAACCTACAATGATTGATGTTAACATCCATCAACAAATATTTTAAGTAAAATCTTGAACAAGGTCCCTTTTCATCATTTGGAAAGAAAAAAACTAAATCCACCATCTTTGCCTCCTTTAGACCTTTCTTTGGATCAATTCCATTTACAAAAGAAGTTCGAATTTTCTTTGTTCTTGTCATTATTCTTTATCAAGAGATCAATAGTGGTAGTCCTCATTTCTCATTCTAATATAGATCCACTAAACTCTCTAGAGGAAAGCTTATTTGAATCTCTGGGAGAAATTTTGACGTTGTCTATGATCTTTACAATATCTTTGAAAACCACCTCGCAAGATGCCTAGGATGAAGTTGAACTTTCATAGCTAGTTCTTTGGCTCTTGCTGTAGCTAGTAATTATTTGATAGTATTTCCTTTACAAGATTGATCTCCCTCCCTTTATGATCAATATTGGAAGACTGACAATCTATTGGAGGAAATTCCATAAAGAAGTACTCTTATGATCTATAGAATATAAAATGATGTCTAATTCTTTGTGTTCCTTTGTGCTTGTTTTTATATGTCTGTCAATCTTACTTGGAGGACACATGATACCTTTGTGGATACATGGATATAGGAGATATGAAGCATTGTAAGTTACTCTTCTATTTATATCATCATTCTAGTATATGTTGCATCTTGACTTTTACTTTTGCAAATGATGTAAAGCATTGGGATAGTTAGATATTTCTATGTTGACCCAATTTTGTTTCTTTTAAACATTCATTGCTTTGCACTTGTAGTTCCACTATGTCTGGGGAATGATAGAAATTCACGAATCTCAATTATTATGATATAAATGATTACCATATCTTCATACTCAAGTCCTTGGATCCCTTAGTGTTTCTATGTAAATGATGTTGTACTCTTTATTTGAAATCCCTATCATTAAGTGATGGCAATCTATGGACACAATGTTATGTGTTTCATGCTACAACACCATGCTTGATGTTACTCTTGCAAGAATATTTATCTTTCTATTTATCTTTCCCTAAAATAAGTTGCACTCCTAGAGTCATGCAATTATTTTAAGGGGAGGCTAACACAATGCATAATCACATTTTTATCTAAAATAAAAATTAAAGATTATAATCATTATAACAAATTGATAGCTAATGAGACACCTAATTTAGCACAACTTGCTAGACTGCTAGTCCTCATATGTCCTATCTGTTTCATGATCATTTTATAATGGATATGTTAGAAACCATGACCAGTCAAAACCATTATATGGTTTTAGTATAATACCTTTGTTCTAAAAATTACCCATTAAATATCTTATCAGAAACTATTTATCAAAATATTCAATCTCATGCTCTTCATATGTGTCTATTCATTTATTATTTTTTTCTTTTTTATATTAATCTTTCCTAACATGTATATTTTTTTGCTAAAATATTTGTGTTTAAAAAATATTTGCATGATATTTGTATCTTGTGTAGGTAATTTTAACTATTTTGCAAGTCTTCTACATAGGGACATATCAATGTGGGTTGAATATTGTGCATCACCTCTAATATCTTTTGGTAACTTCTAGTTTTAATTCATTTTAATTTAACATACCTATTTAGCATATTGTATGTGCCTACTAAAATGAGGGAAATATACTATCAAAAACTATATACCCTTGCAATTTTATACCGCATGACACCTTCCTTTTAGCTTATAATACAAAAATGCTTCAAATTTAAAGTGACGATATGTTTTCTAGAAGAAATTCGTCATGATTTTGAGCATTTGAATCCATTTTTCTTGAATGGCCACATGTAGATGTCTACATGATGCGGTGGATCTCATAAGTAGTCACGACTCAAATGACTTTTGAAGGATTATATTTTTAGAAATCTTCAAAATGATACTCTCTCGTACATTCACACATATTCTTCGGCTTTAGCTCTCTTGTAACTTTCTTTAAGATTTTAGGTTTTAAGAATACAACACTCTCTTGTATCCTTTCATGTTACCTTTTCATGGTGGGATGATGTAAGCAAACTTTTTGTAGCTTTGAAATCCATTTTGGAGGCCTCACTACTCTATTTTTTTTATATCTCCTTCTCATTGTGTACAGTCTTCTTACATGATATCAATTTACTTATAGTGTTAGCATTTAATATATTTCTATGTATTTGACATGCTATTTTCCTCTCAATCAGTTTTATTATATATCTCTTTTATCAAAATCTATCATGACTATGTATCAAGGTGGAAACATGAAAACAAGGAATTGAACAAGGCAAGCTCCTAAACAACCAACCTAAATTTTTATTTATTTCCTTGTGTATAGGTCATTCAATATTAATAGAAAAATAATCCTAGTGATGTAAATTTAATTTTCCTATCATCTTATTTCATTCTTACAATGTACACTCTTTCAATATATCTCTTCACATAGATTTTAAATAATTTTGAAACTTTTAGTTATTATTTGTATAAGACAATAGTGTGCACCAAGGATGTCCACACCACATGTGGGTGTCAATGGTTGAAGCACCAACTAAGTTACAAAATCATCTTCAATATATGCAGTTTCTATTTATATAGATATTATGTTGTGATTATTAATATAGATATATATTTTCATTAGTTATTATAACTAGATGTTTGTACTAAAGTTGTAGTATTTAATTATATGTCTAGTTATAAATTATTGTTAAAGAATTAATAAATTTATGTTTGTGAACATATGTTTCATCTTAATGTTAATATAGTTTATTGTTTCTCAAGGACATTTACTTCCTTTATTAGAGTTAATTTCATATATTACAAAGTATAATTTATATTACAAATCTCCTTGTGATTTAGAAACCTTTTTTCTTTAAGGATCAAGGACCTATTAAAGGAAAACCAATTCAAGCAACTCTTCATTACAACAATTCATTTATTTACATATCTAAAATAACATTAGACGTAAATTCTAGATTCGTCAACAATCAATCTTAACATATACATATTATTTGAAGGGATATATTTTACACAAAAATGCACATAACACCAAGCTTCATACACAAAGAATCTAGAATTATAAATTCAACAAATTTTATGCTCAACACTAATAACTAAAACAAAAACAAGTTTAAATAAATATTGACTACATAGAAATAAACAAAACACACCATATCTATTACAAATATTAATCCACGCCCTTCTAATCCCACTTACAACTCTTTCATCCATTAAAACAACCACAAAAATTTAAATTATAATTTCACAAAAAATCATGCCCACAAATTATAAAATAATTTGCATTCACTCCATTGCTCTACTATCTCCTTTCTCCTAATCTGATATACACTTGTTTTTTTCTTTATGCCCTCTTTACTTCACTACTACTTTTATACCAGACGATAGATAAACTCCCTTTAGAAAACTAAAAAAATTAACTATCATGAAGGTAATAGACAGTTGTTTGGAGGTATTGAGGTGCCTTGGTAGAAATAGGCTTGGAATAAATTTTCTTGGCCTAAATGCAATTTTTTATTGTTGCTAGTGGTTCACAACCGTTGTCTTACTTGGGATAACCTTTGCAAGAAAGGATTTTAGGGCCCTTGATGTACCTCTTTTGTTTCATTTGTGAGGAGTTCGTGTCTCATCTTTTCTTTCAGTGCTCCTTTGCTAAGGAAATTTATCACTTTTGGTGGGGTGTTTGGGGTCAAGCTTACTACCATATTTCCTCTTTGTTTGAGCTTTGGGATCATTGGGATAAATCACATGCTAAAACTTCTTTTCTTTGAGTTGTTTGGGTTCTTGGTCCTTCTTTTATTATTTGACATGTTTGGTTGGAAATGAATTGGAGTATTTTGCAGGATGTATGGATGACTGCTATACACTCGTGGTGGAAAATTATTCATTCTCTTTGTGAAACTATTACAGATAAGTGTGACTTGAATGGAGGTGTGGATCCTAGGGCGGTTTTTATTTGCAATCTTTTTAATTTTCCTCTTCAAGAGGGTTCTCCGGTGTTGGATGACCAATGTAGAAGCAGTAGTTGTAAACATCCTTTGTGACAGATCAATCAGGAGGGTCATTGGATACCCTCTCCTCATGGAGTTTTAAAAAATTAACATCGATGGCTCCTCTCAGGGGAATCCTGGGCATGATGGCATTGGTGGAGTTGGCTGGGATAGCTCTAATGTTGTTTAGTTTATTTTTTCTATTTATAAGGGCTTTAATACAAATAATTTAATAAAGGCTTTTGCCTTTTTGTATGTTGTTCAACATTGTTGTGCTCTTGGCTGGCAAAGGATTATTTATAAGTTTGATGCTTAGGTGGTGGTTAATTTTTTAACTCGGCAAGAGATTGGAGATGTTAGTTGGCATTTATCTTTGGTTATCAAACATATTCTCTAGTTGTGCAGTTCCTTGGATTGAGTTACTTTCACACATTCGTAAGGAGTGGAATGGAGTTGCAAATTTGTTTGGCCAAATGGGCCTCAGATAAGATGCAGTGTTGGAATATAGTGGATAAGGGGCTTTTGCCTCATGATATGGCTCATATGTTTGATCAGTTAACTTAGTGGATAGTGATAGGGTTCCTTAGTGCTCTCTCTGTTGGGAACTTTGCTTGTATCTCTTTTGGGGTTGAGTAAGTTTTTACCCCTCTTTTAGTGAAGTTTAAATTTCATGCAAAGGAGGGTTGTTCATATTCAATGATAATGATTCAAGAGCCCCCAGTCATAAAGATCAAAAGGTATAGATTAATATTAATTTAATTATTATGCATAACTTGATGACATTATTTTTCCATTAGTACACTTAGTGAAAAACATTGACAGAGATCACTAGCAGACTACAAGCATTACCAGCGAACAACGAGCATACCCGACAGAACACAGAGGTCATGACAAATGCTAAGTATGAAAGTGAAAAGCATCACCGACGACCACAAGCATCACCGGCGACACAGTTTTGAGAACTAACCTGACATGAACAGCAAAGGCATACCCGACGACAAGTTCAAGAAAGGAACACTGATGACCAAGAAAACCGACCGTCAGTTAGAGAACCCACAAATTGTGGATTTGATTTTTACACGATGGATAAAGAAATGTAAATCTATTTATAGAGTTTTATTTTGTTTTAAATCATAACTTGAGGGTAAAGCAAGCTTTATGTAAATGTTTTAATGCATCCTAACGAATCTAAAACATATCTAACTACTGATCAAGATCAAGTTGTAAACCTTGGATCTAGAGTTAACTTGCGATGCATGAATCAAGAATTGAACCTCAATCTAGTATAAATAGATGTTCAACTCAATTGTGAGTTAAGAATTCATTGTTTTTGATAGCCACGAAGAGCATCTAAGGAGCAGAAGGCAGAATTCATGCAAAGTTCAGAAACAGATCACATCAGTTGTCAAGAACACACAGAGGCTACCGATGAGCAGATAAAGGTATTACTCAATCATGGAAGGATGATTATTTATATGTATGAAGCTTAATTGGATCTGTTATCAGTAATTGAAGATTGCATACTTCATCAGATCAAAGACTTATGTAGTTGCATTCTAACAAGTGCATCACATCTAAAATCCTTTTGTAGAAGGTGAACTTAACCGTTCTTTACAAATCTCTTAATATAGTGCACACTTAACAGTGTTGCTAAAGCTTCAAACGAAGTAGATCTTAACAGGTCTCCACTGTAATACTCCTAACATGGTAGGTCATCAAAAGTGACCAATTGTAAGCCTTAATCGGCCCCTTCTTATCTGCATATAGTGAAGTCTTGTGGGTAACAACCCCCGTCGTAGTTTTTACTTCCTAATAGGAGTTTTCTGCGATATCATATATTGTGTTATGTGTTATCTATTTTCATGAATGTTTCTGTTATGGTTACATACTAAAAGAACTTATGATATGATTGCATATATATAAAGAAAGATGAACAGTTAGATAAGATAATTTAGATAAGATAATTTACAAACTGATGATTATGGGTTAATGGGCTAACCAAGAAAAGTTTTAGAGGTACTGATTCACCCCTCCTCTCCCAGTACATCATTCCAATATAATTCCAACATAACTTCCTTACAAATTTCACTCCATCAACCACAATTGGTATAAAGGAAGTCTTGAAAAGAGGTAAAGTCCAGCTTGGTAAACAACCTCAATTAAAAGATTCTACCATCAATCTTATACACCTTCCACACATTGCTAAAATATTGAAATTTATCAGCCACAAAGACTCTACTATCTATCATCATGTCTCCTATAAGATTCTCTTGTATCATATTCACATAGTCATAATTTTGTGACCATACTTTACAAATTTCAGCTAGTAAAAATATTTTACAACAAACTCTATTGTTGAACTAAACATCTTAGAATATTTTCTTCGTTGCTTCTCTCACTAGGCTAGAATAAATCCCACTTCTTTCCACCATTATCATTTAGTATTTTCACATCTATTGAGGATGTCTATTCACCATAAGTTGAATTATTCCTCTTGACCTTTCTCCTCTACTATATCCCTTCATTTTCATTGGATTAGAACACAAGCTTTATATTCAAAGAATTTAGAGTTTTAAACTTTGACCCTTGTAATTGTTTAGCACAAAAAATGGAATGTCAAATATTATACTCAATAATAATACTTAGAACAACAAAAAATTCAAAGAGATATTGACTACATAAAAATAAATCACAAATCAAATATTTATTACAAATATTAACAATATCCACTAAAAATATTAATGAACATGCTTCTAATCATACTCACAACACTTCCTTGGATTTGTAATAGCCATGAATTGCAAACTATTATTTCACTACATTCCAAGCCCATAAATTACAAAATAATTTGCGTTTCATTCTAACAATTTCCTCCACTTTACTACTTGTTACCACCACATTTTTTTGCATATGTTTAAATTCCCAAACTCAACAAAAATTGAGAAATTGTCATGTTCAATTGTCAACCTTAGCCTTGCCCTTTTTACTCCTTAAGTTTCATACATTTTTTGGCTCATTTAACCTCAAAGGTTGAACCTCAATAGGTTCAAAATTCATGGTTCAGAGTCACCAAGCACACTTGTTTTTTTTGCAGTGTCATTATAATGTCGGTTAGTATTATTTGTCATTGAACTTGAACCTTTGAATCTGTTTGGTTTAAGGTTAAAGGTTCATCGGTCGATCAATCTTAAAAGTTTCATTTTACTTTTTGAGTCTTAGCACATCTAATGTCGTCGTGCATTCGGTTGGTCCAGAATTATTTATTCAACAAACTTGAACCTTCGAACCTTCATGGTTCAAGGTTCATTTTGTGTAGGTAGAAACATACTATTTAAAGGAGAATCAAAGAGAAATTTGGCACGTGGGAAGAATATTTCTAGTATTCTAGTATTTGAAATTTTATTTATGAAAAGTAATCATGAGGATGCAATCCTTTGTGCGGAAGTGACTGGTATTAAATAAGATGTCAGGTTTATGTAAATTAATAATTAATTCACACAATATTTTCAATCTTTCAAGGAATGCAAATCTTTCATTGAGATCTTTCTGCCTCTATATGTACGAGTAATGATTTCATTCCTAATTCAGAAAGCCGTTGAGAGTTGAAGAAGATAATGACGACTGAGGTAATTTGAGATTTCCATTTTTAGGAGTTGAGGGAAATTGATGAAAGAAAAAAGTGAGTTCTAAAGATATCTTCCTCCTTTGTTATTGTTGTTTAACCAAGGAGAAAATGAAGTAAAATTAGTTGTTTTTGCATAAGTTCTTCTATTTTAGGGGATGTTTTGAGGTATTTTTTTGACATTATCACCATGAGACCATTCCTTCCAAACCTAGGGAATACTTCCTATCTAATCAGTAATTTACTAGAGCTTGATGATCTACCTCCTTAGCTTAGGATTTCTTATGAAAATTTCTAGAAAGAGCGAGGAACCCAGAGCTAGACTCCATGATGGATAGAATTGTTTGGAGTGGTTTGATTGAAGCAGTTGCCTTCCCTACTATAACACATTGACATGAATTGGTGATAAAATGAATGAATAGGTACGATGTCGAAAATAGGTGCATCCTAAAAATATTTGGAAGCACCCTAGTAAAAATTGATAGAGAGACAATTATGACTGCCATGGGAATTCTTGAGAGAGAGCCATATGAGGACTGGTCCATTAGTATGTCCTATTGTTTCTTTTCAAAGAAGGAAAGCACTTATAAGAGTGTAATTTCCATAAATTGGCTTTTGAATGTGCAAAAGGGAAGTTCTTAGTTTCCCAGACCTTTGACAAAGAAAATCTCATAGTTTAAGTGAGGGAAATTGTCATACTGTTAAATAGACTCAAGGGAAATTCCCATGCATTGTATTGGGAGGATTGGATGTACTTTTACATTCAAGTTTGATTGGACAACAATAAGTACTTAGGATGGGCCCAAGTGATTGTTGAAAGGCTACATGATGATTAATCTAATTTCACAGGGTCCAAGGGTTTTAATATGTCTTCCAATATATTATATGCAATTGCCTCCACCAAAAAATTGCATGGTCTTCACAACTAACCCTGGAAAGAAGGAATAAAAATCTATGAGTATTACCCCTACCTTCAAAATGAGAAATATGCTGAAAACTTCATGAGGGTGAATGATATATTTTAGGGGAGACTGGTCTATGAACTTCGGGGTAATGTAAATCAGAGGATGTCAAATGAGGAAATGCAGTTGGTTAGTATTTATTGGAGTTACTTCATTCTGTTTACCAAATTTACATACCTCAGGATTGGAGGATATGAGGGAAAACCTTTTAAATTGCCTAGATATTCTCTTGACAGTTATGCATTGATCAAAGTGAGTAGGAAATCGGCTCACATTGATAAGAAAATAAAGGAGAAAGGGAATTCTAGAGTATTATTCCTGGTTGAACTAGGTAACTATGGTTGTAAAACTATATCTGATGCACTAAACATGGAGCGAGAATTCAAGAAATTGAACCTTCAGTTATATACTACTAGAAAGAAATTTGATAGTAGGGGATTTTCCTTGGAACACCTAAATTTGGATGCAAGATTCCATCATATACCTCATCTATAAGACTACTAAGAGAATTGTTGTGATGAATTTAACGTAAGGAGAAGGTTATGGTCAAGATTCACATTGAACCAAATCATTTCCTGAACCTAGCAATGAATATCATTGGGGTTTAGGAGGAAGAAGATGAAGATGTGTTGGACTTAGAGTTTACATAGAAGGTTCAAGGGAAGTCATGTCCTGAGATAGATTGGAATAAGAAGGGCGAAGATAGTAAAAAAAATGATCATTCAATGTGATAAGGAGAATAAAAAGATGGCTAAAGGACTTTCAAGATGCAAAAATACTAGAGCTTGAATCTGAGGCTATCTCATTCACTCATGAAAACATTGTTTAACAGTTATATTTTCCTCCTAATCCATTTGTTGATATTGCAGGTGATGATTATCCTATTAAGATAGAAGGGGCTTTAAAGAACAAATCCAAGAAATTCATAAAGAGTCCACCTCCCACTCGGGCTACTAGATCCAGAAGCAAAAAGAAGGGCATAAAGGATTCATAAAATCAAGTGATTTTTGATCTTGATCCTACAGATGAAATATGGGAAAGCATGTATAGCCAGATACCTAAAGTTCCTGAGATATAAAAAACTAAGAAAGAGAAGGAACCTAAGACAAACATTGCCTCATCGAGTGCCGTGATAATTCCTGATCAAGTCAATCTTCAAACACCTCCACCGAAGAGCACACTAGTCACCCCAAAGTGGCTAGAAACATCAATCAAAAAGAAGAAAAGTGTAGTTCCCATTTCATTACCGATTGAGGATATGCTATACAAATGTATTGAGAATGCGATAAAACCAAAGAAATTAAAAATCAAAGGCATGATGGAGGTTGATGAAAAATAGGGCATTGGATAACAGAAATTGCCATGTCAATTACTAACAAGGATACAGACCAAGCCTCTATGAAGGACTTCATTGTTGACAAGATGAACATGGGAGTTACTTCAAGGGCGGAAAATGCTAAGAATTTGGCATCCTTAACTAAGTAGATGTTATTGAGGATGTGGAAGGATGAAGAAGATAAAAGCGAAATAAAGTTAGCTCTAAATGAAATGACAGAGTATATTTGCGCTATACAAGATCCAAGCCCACAACCACTTTTGCAAATCCCACAATCATTTGACACTAAATGCCCTACAAACTAGAAGCTCCTTGAGAAAATCCAGAGGAATAAAATTATTGCTTATGTGTACCATGAGCGGCTGGATTTAATCACACATCAGGATATTGACTACATCACTAACTTGGTTAAAATCTATGGCGATACAATGGAGGAAAGAAAAGAGATGGAGACAAAAATTAGTATCTGGGACATTGAAAAGACCAAGTGGATTGTAGTGGTAGCCTAGATGAGTGATATCTAGAAATATGGGGTTATGAAGTTTTTAGCTGAGAATCCTGTACCAAACCTTGATGATAATATTCTCTACATTTCTGAAAAGATCATTAAATGGCGTAAGTCGATCATAAAATAGGGGTACAAGGAGTATTTTAAATTGCTTAAGGAACTTAGTGGAATCATTGATATCATGCAGAAGGACCTCAAGGTCATTGATATTCAGTTTCTGAAAGAGGACAACCAAACTGTAGATGATACAAGTGAAACGGAAAAAGTCTTCAAAGAGATGATCAAAGTTATTAGGGAAATCAAAGACCTAAATACTAATGAGTTTTGTCAATTAGCATGGATTGAATCAATGGTTATTATTTGTTTAGACCATCTGGAAACACACAATTTTTTTTTAATTCAAACTAAGATGGATAAGGACGTGTGGAGGAAAACAATCATCCATATGAGAGTCCGGCATCACTAGGTGGTTGTAAACTTCTCTTCAACACACTTGGAGTGGTAGAAAATATGTGCCACACCACCAAATCCTAACCAATTAGTTGACTCTTCCACCATGCCCCAGCCGTGATCGTGCACCAAGTTTTTAGCAAATAGATCATAGTTTTAATATCTTTTACTTGTTTTTAGTTATCTCTTTTTGCTAGCAAAACTATTCAATCCTATGTAAAGTTTTTTTTTTTTTAATACTTTGGTTCAAAAAATATTAGGTTGGAGGCTATATATACTTTAAAGTGAGACTTTGGAAAGGTCTGAATTTTGGAAAGAAAACTAATATTGTTTTTATTTTTATTTTCATAAATTACATATATATGTGTGTATGTGTGATAAATACGGATACTTTTATCTGTGAATGAAAGAATATTTAGTGTTATTGCAAATATATGTGTTTGTAAATTATTGAATTAATATTTGTTGGGATTGAATCTCCAATTAGAGTATTTATTTTACTTCTTCTAATCATGTGCATGCAAAGATGAAATTTATGTATGGAGTTATCTGTTGATTGTCATTTGATTTCATGCGAAGTCTATGAACTTTGTTTAAGTAATTATAATCTGCTTGCATTCATATCATGTTTATGGATGAATATGGAATGCCTTTAGTGCTTTCTATTCAAAAGTATTATTTTGAGTTATTTATTAGTAAACTGATTCATTGAAGATCATACAGGCAACTGTGCCTTTACAAAGAGGTTGAATCGTGAGTGGTTCATCCAACTATTAGTTTGATTTTTTTCTTGCTAAAATGGTACAAGAGTTTATCTTTCAATTGAGAATTTTATGAGAATAAATATGTCAACCAATAGACTTTTGGAAACTCTGCTAGGGATCTGAACAAGAATTATTTAATGATTGAGAGTTGCCTACTCATGAGGTACAATGGTGTTTCCGCATGAAAATATATTTCATGTGCTACAACCTAATTTGGGATTTCAAGACGAGCATGAAGATATCATTAGTCAATTGAATACATTGGCTTGGCATATGAGGAGTCCAAAGGATTATAGATGAGAAAACTTGGTACTAGAATGAGAAGAGGATTTAGCCGCTAATTTGAGATTCCTGCTAGAAAGACAAAGAAGAAGACATGCAGAAGATCAAGCTAGAAACTAAGCCCTTCAAGCTCCAAGAATACCAGAACAACCATGTAAAGTAATTTTTAGGAATAATAGTCTATTAATACAATTGAGGGAGGGGGGTGAATCAGTTGTATGCCCAATTATCAAAATTTAAACTTATAAACCAATTAGTCAATGCAAATCTAAACACTTCAAGAAAAAAACCATAAGACAAATAATTATTGTTAAGGAAAAACCTGTTAAGGGGAAAACCCCGGTGGGTATTAATACCCACAAATAATGCACTAGAAATATTGTATCCCTGGTAGGAGATGATTATTATATCCAGTACAAAGTCCCTGTTAAAGGATAGACCCTGTTAGGATTCCTTTCAAACCTGTTAGGAGTTGAATGAAATGAAGAGATCACTGTCTAAATGTGAAGGTTAAACCCACCTCTTGGATCCAGTATCTTAAGAGAAGTATGAAAACATACTTATAACAATGAATTAACTGATAGAAAATTGATTTTCTTAAACAGTTCTGATCAAGTGAATTAGAAATATAATCACTACTCTACATCTAGCAAATGTTTCATCCACATGATCGCAACATCCAATCCGCACTTTTCATATCAAGATGCTACTTTCATTTATATAAGTTACAACAAGTAATTAGGTCGACATGTTAAGACTTCCCCAATGTACAAGAAATTACATAGCCCCTTGCTAAGATACACCAGGTACCTTAAACAAGTAAATAAAAAACATGAATCATCAGTTAGATGACAAGATTCGTAATTCTTTCTCGCCATTCACTAAGCACGTTACATCTATGTGGTCGGTCCCAAATAGGTCTTTTCCAGTCAACACACCTCAGTTGACATCATCAAGAATTGAGAAACCCAAGAATCACAAAGAATGTTTTCCCATGTATCTTCTATCATTCCTTAAGATCACATACCATAACTCATGCTCACATACCATAACTCATGCCTATATCCAAGTTATCCAAAAAACCCAGAGACCATCTCTATCATAATCCTTTGTCATTTTTCTGTAACCAGTCTGCACCAAAAAAGCTATAAATCATGAAAAGGTAATATGAAATCCAACGACCTTAGATATAAGGTATACATACTTCCATCTACACAACTCCATGCTCACATATACTAAAACACCATGTACTGTCCATACACAATTGTTAATCTTGCATGTACCTATGATGACCAGTCTTTCTAAAACTTCTAATGCATCCAACTAAAACATATATTGACATCAATGATAAACCATGAATGTCAATGCCTCATCCAGAAACAATTCCAAAAATATCCCCCTTTTTCAAATTGACGGATACATGTGAGAAAAACCATCAAATTAAAGGTAGCCTTTCTAATACAATCTTCTCAATATCCTCTTCACAATTCCCCTTAAAGGAGTAGGGTTTTTCACCTATATTTGTCTCCCTTTGACATCAATGGAAAAGGGTGTCATAAATATTTTCCTTCTCTACACATCCCACCTCTGCAAGGTGTAGTTTTTTCAAATATTCATACCTACAAAAAACCAGGTGCTTGATCACCCAAATATGTTATGTTGTGTTCCTGCGATCACTCCCCCTGAGTTGTGGATCCAAGCATCAAGTCCAGAGAATAATATATCTCTGATAACTACTGGACTAATGCATTCCTACATCATCTAATTATCACAAGGAGGGGTTCTCACCCCAAGAATACCTATGAGATACTCAAAGGCATCTTTTGGAAAAAGGTTTTGTGAATATATCTATAAATTTGTTCCTTTGTACTGATGTACTCTAATCTGACTTCCTTATCTACAAACTTGTCTCTCAAAAAATGATATTTGATTAAAATGTGCTTGGTCTTTGAATTCATAACAAGATTATTTGACATGTTTATTGTGCTTTTATTATCACAGTAAATAACTACATGATCTTCAAAGATTACCCCAATATCCTTCAGTATCTATTTCATTCAGACAATCTATGTACAATTTATAGCAGTAGCTATATACTCTGACTCAACAGTAGATTGAGATATACAATCCCGCTTTTTACTCAACCATGAAACTAACTTCTTACCAAGGAAAAATGCTCCACCACTGGTACTCTTTCTGTCATAAATACTTCCTGCCTAGTTTTCATTAGTATAAGTTTGTAATATAAAATCATTTGACTTATCATATCATAGACCATATTTTGATGTCCCTTTCAGGTATTTGAATATCCCCTTGATTGAAACAAGGTGAGTCTTCCTTGGAGCATCTTGGAACCTCGTAACAATTCTAACTGCAGTGGCTATGTCTGACCTTGTGTGAGTTAGGTATTGTAGACCTCCAATCATGGACCTGTATTTTGTCTAAAAAACATTTTGAGATTCATCAGTAGTAGTAAGATTGTATCCAGTAACCATGGGTGTTCCAATAGGTTTAAAATATTCCATCCCAAACTTATTTAGTAACTCATTAAGATAATTGGCTCAAGAAATGAAAATTCCATGCTTACTTTGAGTAATTCTCAAACCAAGAAAGAAATTCATTTCACCTATCATAGACATTTCAAATTCCATTTTCATTTCCTCAGATAATTTATTACTCATTTCATCATTGCCTCCCAAAAATTATATCATCCAAAAAGAATTCAACAATCAAGATTTCATCTTCAAAAGTTCCTAAATACATATTACTATCTACACTACCTTTTCTGAAACCAAGATGTAAGAAATACCTATCTAACTGAACATACCAAGCTCTAGGGGCTTGTTTTGGTCCATACAATTCCTTCTTCAATCAGAAAACCATGTCCCAATCATCTGTCAAAGGAAAACCATTAGGCCGCTCAATGTAGACTTCTTCCTCTAGATCACCATTCAGGAATGCAGGCTTTACATCCATCTTATACACCTTGAAATGTTTATGAGCTGCATAAGCAAGGAATAGCCTTACTGCCTCTATCCTAGCAAAAAGAGAAAATGTTTCTTCAAAATTGATACCTTCCTATTGTGAATAGCCTTTTTAGACTAGTCTTGCCTTATTTCTTAAAGCCATGCCTTGTTCATTCATTTTGTTTCTAAAAACCCATTTAGTTCCAATTAAATTCTTGTCCTTAGGTATAGGAACCAATTACCAAGTGTTTTCCTTCTCTATTTGATCTAGTTCCTTCTGTATTGCCTTCATCCAAGATTCATCTCTACATGCTTCATCAGTAATTTTAGGTTCTACTTGTGAAATAAAACAAAGCTCATTTCTAACTTTAGAACTTGTCATCATTCCCTTACTAAAACCACCAATAACATGATTCTTAGGATGATTCTTCTTAATATACCTTGGTGTGTTTTGGGTTTCTATAGGCTCATCCAAGCATGTCTGAATTTCATTATCAATATCAAGATTTATTTCTATCTCTTGATTTTTTAGTTTTCTTCTCATTCTATGGGTTCTAATTCTGAAACCTCTAATCAATTTTCACATTAGCACTTTCAACTATTTTTATCAATCTCGGATTGAAAAATTTATAAGCCTTAATTTTAGAAGAATAGCCAATGGAAATTTGTTCATCACTTATAGCATCAAACTTTCCAATTTCATCATCTCTTTTGATATTTCACTTGCTACCAAATATTCTAAAGTATTTTACAGTAGGAGCATAACCAAACCAAAGTTCATAGGGTGTCTTATCAGTACCTTCTCTGATCTAAATTTTATTCAAAGTGTAGACAATAGTATTGACTGCTTCTCTCCAATGCATATGAGATACATTAGCTTCAAGAAAAATTGTCCTATCCACATTCAATATGGTTCTATTTCTTCTTTCTACTATCCCATTTTGTTGTGGTGTCCTAGGAGAAAAAGTCTATTTGTATATCCCATATTCTTTGTAGTAAGAATTGAAAAAATATGTTGTTAACTCTCCACCTTTGTCCGACCTCAAAATTAATCTTCAAACCTAATTCATTCTCTACTTTTTCATTGAAAATATTGAATTTATCAAATGCTTTAGACTTTTCACTAAGAAATGCAACCCACATCATCCTAGAATAATCATCAACACAAATTATAAAGTACATTTCACCATAGTAGGATCTAGTCCCTATAGGACCATAAAGATATGTATGTACCAGATCCAAATTTCCTTTAGATGAAAAGGATTTTCTTTGAAAGATGCTCTTATTTTTTTTTCACATCACACATGCTCTACACATAGTATTAGTTGGCTTCACAACTTTTGGAAAATTTATGAATGCATTATTGTTGCTAGCCTTCACAATTTTATCAAAATTTATATGACAAAAACTTCTACTCCATAGAAAAATTTCATCTATCTTCACAATAAAGCAACTCACCTCTGTAGTATTTAACTAGAATAGATTAAATCTTCTCTTTGTACCTAAAGTGATAAAATCTCCTGTCTAACTTTTGATAGTACATTTCCCATCCTTGAAATGCACGTGATAGCCCTTGTCTACAAGCTGTCCAATACTTAACAGGTTGTGCTTAAATCCATCAACAATTAAGACATCATCAGTGTTAGTTTTTCCATCAAGAGAGATTGACCCTATTCCAATAATCAACTTAGGAGTGTTATCACCAAAATTGACTACACCACCATCAAGTTTATTTAGTTGAAAACAATTATCTTTATCACCAGTCATATGATGTGAAAAAACCACTAACAATGATCCATTCTGATTTCTTTTCAACATGCGAGAATATCGATTTTTCTTCATGAATAGGTTCATCATCTTTAATAGCAATAAATCCAATTTCATTCCCATCATTCACTAAGTCATCATCCGACACACCTTCACTAGCACATAATATTCCTCATCCTTGGAGTTTTTGGACTTATAAAACTTAGGCTTATGCTTAGGAACCCTTGTAGGACATATAGATGAAAAATGACCAATCTTATTACAAGAAAAATATTTCAGGGGTAATTTTATTTCAAATTTAACCTTAACTTTCTTTTCCCCTTTTGCAGTTAGAGCCACAAGTTCATCCAGTTTCCTTTATCCTTCCTCTATTTCTTCCCAATCATCAATATATTCTCCAAGCTCTGCATTCCTGTTGCCTCTACTATTGCTTGTGAGACTTGATAAAGTATTCTTGTCATTATGAACAATAGCCTTGAATGTAGACTCTACTTTGGGTAAAGCATCATGTAACTCTACGGTCTCAAAAGCTGTCAGCTTAGAAATGAGGATCTCTTTAATGATTTGTTCTCATTGGTATGATCTCTTCTATTGATTTCAATTTAGTTTTCTTTGCAGGTGTCAAGGATATAAGAATATTTATGATCACTTCATCTTCAGTATATGTGCCTCCTAAATTTCTGATTCCAGTAACAACCTCTTTAATCCTCTGTACATATGCTTTGACATTCTCATAATCTCGCATCCTCAGATTCTTCATTTTAGCCTTCCATTTATGTAAATTTTCCTTCTTAGTGTACTGATCTCCTTCATATAGAGCCTCTATCATTTTCCAGATCTTGTGAGATGAATCAAGATCTTTAACCTTAGTAAATTCTTCCTTAGAGAGCGTACTTATTAGTTCTTATCTTGCAACCATATTGCAAGAAAAAATTTATTTTATTCATAAGTAGCATTTCCTAATTCATCTTCTTCCTTGATCAGTTCATCCTTCTTTTTAATAATCCAATAATCAATTTCCAAGCATATCATGAGTTCAGTTCTCGTCTTGTTCTTCCAACTATCAAAATTTTCAACATCAAATTTTGGATTCTCCTTTCTATAGTAAGCCATCTCTGGATCAGCTCAAGCTCTTAAGATTTCTCTTAGAGGACCACAAGATCTGATACCAATTGTTAGGAATAACATTCTATCAATACAACTAAGGATGGGGGGGGTAAATCAGTTGTATGCCCAATTATCAAAATTTAAACTTATAAATAAATTATTCAAAGAAAATTTGAACACTTCAAGAACAACACCATAAAAAAAAAATAGTTGTCGATGAAAAACCTATTAAGGGAAAAACCCCAGTGGGAATTAATACCCACAAATAATGCACTATAAATATTGTATCCCTGTTAGGAGCTGATTATTACATCCAGTACAAAGTCCCTGTTAAAGGACATACCCTGTTAGGATTCCTTTCAACCTTGTTAGGAGTTGAATGAAATGAAAAGGTCAGTGCCCAAGAACATTACAAAAATGTGAAGGTTAAACCCACCTTCTGGATCTACTATCCAAAGAGAAGTATGAAAGCATACTTATAATAATGAACTGACAGATAGAAAATTGCTTTTCTTAGATAGTTCCAATCAAGTGCATTACAAATATAATCACTACTCTACATCCAAAAAAAATTTCATCCACATGCTTGCAACATCCAATCCCCACTTTTCACATCAAGACACTACTTTTATTTTATACAAGTTACAACAAGTAATTAGGTCACCCTGTTAAGACTTCCCCAATGCACAATCAATTACATAGACCCTTGGTAAGATACAAAGGGTACCTTAAAAAAGAAAATAAAATTACAAATCATCAGTTACATGCCAAGATCTATAATTAATGCTCACCATTCAGTAAGCACATTACATCTCTATGGTTGGACCGAAATAGGTCTTCGCCAGTCTACACGCCACAAAAGACATCATCAATAATATAGCGACCCAAGAATTACAAAGAATATTTTCCCATGTATATTCTATCATGCCTTAAAATCACATACCATAACTCATGCTCACATCCAAGTTATCCCAAAAAATCAAAGACCATCTCTGTCATGATCCTTTGTCACTTCTCTGTAACCAGTCTTCACCATTTAACAACTATAAATCATGAAGATAGTAATATGAAATATAGAAACCTTAAATATAAGGTGTACATACTTCCCTCTACACAACTTTGTGCTCACATATACTGAAACACCATACACTGGCAGCACACAAGTTTTAATCTTGCCTGTACCTGTGATAACCAGTCTTTCTGAATCTTCTAATGCATCCAACTGAAACATATGTTGACATAAATGAAAAAAATGTATTTCAACACCTCAGCCAGTAATAATTCCAAGATTAATTATGTCCCTTATAAGAACAAACTAGAGTTTAGGCCTTATACAAGATCTTAGAGAAGGGAAGGCCTACTTGATCCTATATTCCAAGGAGTCAAATTTTCCTATAATCTTGCACCTAAAAGGAAAACAAAGATTAGAACCTCTTCCCATCCTAAAGAAACCAAAGTTGTCCCTGCACCTCTCATTTGGAAAGCCTTAACCCTACATAGAATTAACCTTCCCCCAATAGTAGCCTTAATCCCAGTCTCTATAATGCATCAACCATGGGGAGCAGCTGTGGGACCCTTGAACCTGGGAGCCAATCTTAATCCCTTACCCAAAGGAGCCCATGAGAATCTTCCCAAGCTCAATGGAGACAAGAAGAAATCACCATATGAACATTTAAATTCTTTTTCCATAGGCCATGGGGTGCTAGGGGTACAACATCAGGATGTAGCCATTAGGTTATTTGTACAGACTTTAACTAATGCGGTAGCAGAATGGTTCTACCATTTACCCAATACTACTATTGCAGCATGGGACAACTTGAAAAATGATTTTGAGAGTAGGATCAAGAGTGCAAAGGATGAACACTATTTTTTGGCATTATTTACCCAACTCAAGAAATAAATACATGAACCTATAAGGGACTTCAATGATAAGTATAAAAAACTTTTATACAAAATATCCACTACTAAGTGACCTAATTTTGAAAATGAAAAATGTTTCTTTATCAAATCTATGCCTCCAAAGATAAGTTTCCATATTAGAATGGCTAGGGTATCCGACCTAGAAACCACTCAAACACTCCCATTGGAATTAGAAGATGACCTCATTACCACTTTTAAATGGTTAAATTTTTTTCAAGTTCCTAATGCCCAAGCTTCTACTTCCTTCGATCCCATGTTGTAGAGGCTGGTGAATGATGTAATTGCTATCAAAGGATAATTTCCAAAAGGAAATACACCCTTTCCAGAGCCTTATCAAGATATTCCAAGAAGGAATACTAACCAAGATGGTTCTAATGGTAAAGTATTACATCTCCATCCTACTCAACAAAGATGAGCAATTGAAGCTCTTGGCGGAAAGGGTAATATGTGTAATTTTCACCTGACAGATGACCATGATGGTAGAACCTGTCAAGATATGGTTCGATATGTGCTATATAGTCATAAGGAAATGGTGGATGAAGTTATTAAAGATGAAGGGATCCCTAAACAACCTGGAAACTCTGTAAGTTATTTCCTTGAATATGAATTTGATTTAGAAAGGGGAGGTGCCATTTTGGTAAAATTAGAAGATCCTTCATGCACCATTCTAAAAAGAAACCAGTGCAACTCCAAGTCTCATGGAAATACATCATCTTTAGAGGCATTGAACAAAGGTTAAAAACCTCTCACTCAGACCTATGTTACAAAGGTTCAAAGTTCAATAACCCCAGATGTTCAAATATTAAAAAGTGGTGAATCTGATTCTTCTTTTGATATAGTGGAGCTATGAAAATCCTCTAAAATATAGATTCATCCTACTGAGTAACTTAGGTTAAACCCAAAGGAATAGGATAAATTAGTTGAATATGTAAAAGGAAGTCAGCCCCGATATGAAACTATGACTGGGAAATCGACTTATATTGTACCCCTAGAAATAAATCAATCCTCTTTATCTCAATCACCTGCTGCTAAAACCGAGTCTAAAATCACCCAACCAATGGTTTATCCCCTTCTCATGACTCAAAATATGAGCTATTTTATGTTTCCCTATTCATACATGGTCACAAGTTGAATAACTGCATCATTGATTCTAGGGCTTCTGACAATATCATGCCCTCTTCAATTTCTAAAGCCCTAGATTTGCTCCTTACTAAGATCTACAATATATGCTATTCAATAGAATCCAAACAAGTCCCCCTAATCAAAAAAATAAAAGATGCCCAAGTTGATTTAGTAGCCCATCCTAGTAAGAAACTTAAATTGACTATTTTGGTCGTTGACATACTTGCAAGCTACGACTTGATTTTGAGCATGACTTTTTGTATCGATTTAGGAGGTGAAATCATAATGTATTGGTCCTAGGCCACTATATTAGTAGGGAAAGAAAGGATAAAACTACAGCCTGAGTGGAAGTCCATATTTACTGTATTCCCATCCAAAGATCCTCATGATCAAATCCCTATACTATGACTATGACTTTGGTAATTATATTATCCTATCTTGAGGAGATGTTGTGGAACCTAAAATTAGTAGTGATAATGCAATATGGAGTATGGAGTTTGATGATAGTTTTTCTTCATCTGGGTTAGGAGTAGGAGTTGTCTTAATATCACCACAGGATGATCGATTCCCTCATTCCTTTAAATTAGAATTTAACAATACAAACAATACTATTGAGTATGAAGCCTTGCTGTTGGGATTACAAGAAGCTAAAAGGAAGGGAATACATTTTTTAATTGCAAAAGGTGATGCATAACTCATTGTGAAAAAAGTAAGGGCTATATTTACTATAAAAAATGAGAGGTTGAAGCATTATAGAAATAGATTTTGGGACGAAATAAAAGGGTTAGAAGCATTTGCAATAGAAGCAATACCCAAATATTTTAATAGTAGGGTAGACTCTCTTGCAGTATCAACTTCTCTTCTGCATCCACATCCTTATTTTAAAAAGGATACTTACAAAATTGAAATAGTTCATCGACCTAATATACCTAAAAATTACGAGTTTTGGCAAGTGTATCAGAGTGATAAACAATTTTTTTTTAGAGCATGGACATGTTTGCAGCTACTTTCTTTGAAGGATCGAAATCAGTTTGCAATGAATTTTTCCTTGATCTAGAAAAATAAATGGAGGATGGTGTCATCCAATTGAAGGGGAATAAGATTTCCAAGGGGTTGGTGTCTCTTGAAAGCCTCTTTGATATACAAGATGCATTTAGAAGAAGTAAGTATACTCAAAATATAACTAATTCAAGTGAGTATAAACATATCAACATTGGAGAAGTGAATGACCCTAATTTTATTAACTTAGGAAAGTGCTGCACTGTTGAAGAAAAATGTAGATTCATCAATCTTCTAAAGAAATATAAGGATGTATTTTCCAGGTCATACAATTAACTGAAGAACTTTAGAGGAGGAAATTTTCAACATAAATCCCCCTAAAACTTGGAGTAAGTATTTTTCATAAAAAGTTAAGAAACTGCAATCCAAAGGTGGCAGATGCTATTTTTAGGAAAGTAGACAAAATGCTGAAAGATTGAATAATATACCCAATTCATCACTCCACTTGGGTGGCCAATATTGTGACCGTAAGAAAGAAAAATGTGGAGATCTGAATCTCTATTGACTTAAAAATCTAAATCAAGCCAACTTGAAGGACAATTACCCCTTACCATTCATGGACCATATATTGCAGAAAGTGATGGCATTTGAAATGATGGCTATGCCTGAAGGCGTTTTGGGATATAATGAAATCAGTGTAGAAGAAGAAGGCCAACATAAAACTTCCCTTAGAACTCCCTGTGGGATGTTTGCATACAACCGCATGCCTTTTCGCCTGATCAATGTTGGTGCCACCTTCTAATAGGAAATGAATTTTTCTTTTATCCATTTGAAAAATAAGATAATTGTCATCTATCTTGATGATTTGACTATTTTCTCTAAGAGGTGGATGAAATATTTGAGGGATTTGAAGGTTGTGTTTTAGAGATGTCAAGATCATGAGATACCCCTAAATCCTAAGAAATCTATTTTTTGTGTAACAGAAGGGAAGCTATTGAGGAATCTAGTTTCAAAGGAAGGACTAAAGATAGATCCTGATAGGGTGAAACTCATTCAACAAATGAGCATTTTATAAAATATGAATGGTGTTAAATATTTCTTTGGTCAAGTAAACTTCTTAAGAAGACTTGTCCCTAATTTTTCTGAGACTACAAAGAATATAGTAGGTTTGATGAGTGAGAAGAATGTTTTTAAATGGAGTAACGAAGCATTAAAATCTTTTGAGTCTGTAAAAGAAGCCATTTCTCAAGCCCCTAATTTGATTAACCCAGATTATAAGAAGGATTTTATCATGTACAACTATGCTTCAAAACATACTATGTCAGGTATCCTCCTACAGAAAAATGAACAAAATGGAGATATCCCCATTACTTTCATGAGAATAACTTTGCAAAAGAATTAATTGAACTATTAATTAGTAGAAAAAACAAGATTTTTCTTTGGTTAAAGATGTGAAACACTTTAGGTACTGTATATTAAATTCTCATTCCACATTTTTTGTACCTAGCCCTACCTTGAAAAGTGTTTTGACTCAATAGGAAGTAGGAATGAATAATCAGGCAACCTGGATCTCTAAAGTTCAAGACTTTGATCTAAACATTCAGCCTACTAAATTATTTCATGGCTAGGGTCTGTGCTAATTAATAGAAGAGAATAAAGAACAAGAGGGGAAGTTACCACTGGTCCTGCTAGTTAGTCTCCAAGATCCTTGGTTCATTGATGCAACACACTATTTAACCTATGGAGAGTTCCTGAAACATCTCACTCCCAGGGAAAAGAGGAACTTGCAACTGAAAGCAGCCAAATATATAATGTTTATGATGTTCTCTATAAGAAAGGCTTGGATGGAGCATTTACAAGGTGCATGGACAAGGAACAATAAGAGGAACTATTGAGAACCTTCTATAATGAAGCTTGTCAGGGCCATTACTCATCAACTATCACTGTCTTTAGAAATTTAAGAATTTTTTACTATTGGCCATGAATGTTTAAGGCTCGATATAGATGGGTGGAGAAATGTGAAAAATGTAAGATGTTTTTGGGAAAACTGTAACTAGCTTCTCTACCCCTAAGACCTGTTATCATAAAAGAGCCTTTCTGCCAATGGGGTCTATATTTTATAGGTCCCCTCAATCCTCCATCAAGTGTAGGACATACCCACATCCTCACTACCACTGATTATTTTTCCATGTGGGTGGAGGTCATCCTAGTGAAAAAGATAACCTTTGAAGTAGTTTGCACCTTTATTTAGTCGAACATCCTTGTCACATTTGGTGTACCACATAAAATTGTGACTGAGAATACAAAAAATTTCTTCTCATGAGAGTTGCGCTTATTCTGTTATGATCATGGTATCTCTTTGGCTCACTCTTCAAACTATTATCCACACAGAAACAACTAGGCTAAATCCAGTAACAAGAACCAGATTTTTATCATGAGGAAACTAGTCAATGATAGTGTAAGAGACTGGTACAAAAAAATGTACGAGGAATTATGGCCTGATAGAACTTCACCTAAAAGGGCTATTGGGATGATGCCTTTTGAATTGGTATATGGAGTGAAAGCACAGTTTTATCTTCCTTTGGAATTGTTAGCAACAAAGTTACAAAAGGGGATTGAAGATAAATCATTTCAAAGTCCTTTGGAAAAGATAGTTATGTAACTAACAAAAATATAGGAGGAAACAAATGCGTTGGTTCATCACATCACAGAAAATCAAGCCCAAGTGAAAACATTATTTGTTCAAGTCAGACCAAGAAAATTTATGAAGGGAAATCAAGTCTTACTATGGGATAAGAGAAGGGAACCGAAAGGCACTCATGGGAAATTTGATTCTCTCTAGAAATTTCCCTTCGTGATCAACTAGGTACTGAGTCCAAATTCATTCAAAATGGAATATCAAGGTTGTACTTCCCTTCCCTTGTCCTACAATTGGAAATATTTAAAGATTTATCAGTTCTAAGAGGGTGTCCCCCATTCCTTGTATATATATTTTTGTTGTGACATAGTTTAGGTGTTATTTTCTGTTCATTTTGTCAGTCTTTTCTTTCTGCACATCTAGAGATTCTAGGTTCATTTCCCAATCCTTCTCAATCCCAGTCCCTGGTTAGAGTCGATGTTACCCCCACATCATTTCCTATGTTTAAATTCCCAAACTCAAAAAAAATTGAGAATTTGTCATGTCCAATTGTCAACCTTAGCCACCGCCATTTACTCCTTATGTTTAAAATATTTTTGGCTCATTGAACCTCAATAAGTTCAAAGTTCATGGTTCAGAGTCACTGAGCGCACTTGTTTTATTTTTTGAGATCATTATAAAGTCAGTCAGTATTATTGTTCTTTGAAATTGAACCTTTGAACTTGTTTGGTTCAAGTTTCAAGGTTCATTTGTCTGTCAATATTAAAAGTTTCATTTTTCTTTTTGAGTCTTAGCACTTCTAGGGCTGTTGTGCATTTGGTTGGTCCAATATTGTTTATTCAATGAACTTGAACCTGTTAGGAATAAGGTGTCTCAACCTTGGATAATTCCTATTCTTATTATTTGTTTTGTAAAATGTATTTCTTGCAAATAATGTAACTAAGTGTGAGTGTACATGTCTAGTTGGCATATTGATGTGTCACTCCACTTGATGTGTCAGCATCTTGAATTGTGTGTAAGGAGATCATGGTTGAAATGGTTATGATGGATTCCTATGAAACGTAAGAGCTATTTCTAGAAGATTCAATGACGGGTGAAGACATGCAATGACATGTGGCAACTGATAAAGTTGAGTACTATACACTCTTCCACAATCATGGAGAAATTTTTTTAGGGTTCCTATTTTCTCAGAGAATGGTAAAACCTTAATATGGCTATCTTTGGAAGTTGCCCTAAAAAGTAAAGCGAGTGATATACACATTTTTTAGGGTTGCAAACAGATATAGAAAAAGAGTGTATTGTTGGTATGATCGGTTGCTACTGGATTATTTTTTGTGTGTTGATTGTCTCCTGAAAGAACTTGCATTGCAAGTGTGTTGTAATCGTTGTGTTGAAGATAATACATTGTGCAGGTTTTGGAGTGCTGGGGTTTTTTTACCGAAAGGTTTTCCCCAGGGTAAATCATTGTGTCATTTTCTATTTTTTTGTATGCATGGTATATGGCTGTAATATCATTGTTAAAGTACATAAAAAATCTGGAATTGTAAGGATTTAAAAGAATTTGCACAATACTTTGCTTTAGAGATTAGTGTAGGAAGTTGTTTCCGCACCTAAGTTTCCTTATAGAACCTTTGAAACTTCAAAGTTCAAGGTTCATTTTGTGCAGGTAGAAATATACTATTTAAAGGAGAATCAAAGAGAAATTTTGCACGTGGGAATAATATTTTAAGTATTCTAGGAATTGAAATTTTATTTATGGAAAGTAATCATGAGGATGTAAGCCTTTGTGCAAAAGTGACTGGTATTAAATAAGGTGCCAGGTTTATGTCAATCAATTGTTAATTCACACAATGTTTTTAAGCTTTCAAGGCATGCAAATCTTTCATCAAGATCTTTATGCCTCTATATGTACGAGTAATTATTTCATTCTTAATTTAGAAATTTGTTGAGAGTTGAAGAAGCTAGTGGTGATTGTGGTAATTTGAGCTTTCCATTTTTAGGAGTTGCAGGAAATTGGTGTAAGCAACAGGTGAGTTATAAGAATCTCTTCCTCCATTGTTGTTGTTGTTTAAAGAAGGAGAAACAAAATTGAAATTAGTTGTTTTTCCATAAGTTCTTCTATTTTTGTGGGATTTTTTTTACATTATCACCATGAGGAAAATCCTTCCAAACCTAGGGTGTAATTTCTATCTGATCAGTAATTTACCAGAGCTTGATGATACCTCCTTAGCTCAGGCTAATTAAGGAGAATTTCTAGAAAGAGTGAGGAAAATATATCTAGAATCCATGATGGATAGAATTGTATGAAGTGGTTTTATTGAAGTGGCTTCCTTCCTTGTTCTAGCACCTTTCCTTGAATTGGTGATAGAATGCATGAATAGGTACGATGCCAAAAATAGGTGCATAATGAAAATCAATGAAAGAACCCTGGTAAACATTGATAGAGAGACAATTATGACTGCCCTAAAATTCTCAAGTGAGATCCTTATGAGGAATGGTCTATTGGTACATCCTATTCTTTCTTTTCAAAGTTGGCAAACACTTATAAGAGTGTAATTGCCAGAAAATAGCTCTTGAATGTGCAAACGGGCGGTTCTCAATTTCCCAGAATTTTGACCAGAGAACACCTCATAGTTGATGTGAGGGACATTTTCATACCGTTAAACATACTTAAGGGAAATTCCCATGCATTCTATTGGGAGGATTGGATGTACTTTTACATTCAAGTTTTGTTGGGTGGCTAAAAGTACTTCGACTAGGTCCAAGTGACTGCTAAAAGGATACATGATGGTTTATCTAATTTCACAAGGTCCAAGAGTTTTAATATGTCTTCCTATTTGTTCTATACATTGGCATTTTCCAGAAAATGGAATGGTATTCACAAAAAACCCTGACAAGAAGGAATGAAAATCTATGAGTATTACCCCCACCTTCAAAAGAAGAAACATGTTGAAAACTTCACGAGGATGAATGATATATTTGAGGGGAGACTGGTCTATAAAATTTATGGTAATTTAAATCAGAGGATGTCAAACGAGGTGATACAATTGGCTAGTATTTATGGGAGTTACTTCATTAAGTTTCCCAAATTAACATACCTTAAGATTGGTGGGTATGAGGGAATTATTTTTAAATTGACCATATATGCTCTTCAGAGTCATGTGTTGATTGAATTGAGTAGGAAATTGGCTAACATTAAATAGAAAATAAAGGAGAAAGGGAAGAATGGAGTAGTATTCCCAGTTGAATTGGGTAACTATGTTTGCAAACTATATTTAATGCACTAAACATGGAGCTGGAATTCAATAAATTGAACCTTTAGTTATATACTGCTAGGCAGAACTTTGATAACACGTAATTTTCCTTGGAACACCTAAATGTGGATGCATAATTTCATCATATACCTCAACTAGAAGACAAATGGGAGAATTATTGTGAGAAATTTAAGGCAAGGAGAAGATTGTGATCCACATTCACATTGAACCAAATCATTTCCATGAACCTGACAATGAATATCACTAGGGTTTAGGAGGAAGAAGATGAAGATGTGTTGGACTTAGAGTTTACAAAGACGGTTCAAGGGAAGTTTATTCCTAAGATAGACTAGAATAAAAAGGGGGAAGATAGTAAATAGAATTGACCATTCAATGTGATAAGGAGAAAAAAAAGATGGATAAAGAACCACTGAGATGGGAAAATACTAGATCCTAAATTTGTGGCTATCTCATTTGCTCATGAAAACACTATATCATAGTTACATTATCCTGCTAATTCATCTGTTGATATTGTATGTGATTATTGTCATATTAAGAGAGAAGATGATTTAAAAAATAAATCTAAGAAAGCCACAAATATTCCACCTCCCACTTGAACTACTAGATCCAGAATAAAAAACAAGGGCAACAAGGATTGAAAAAATCAACTGATTTTTTTATCTTGATCCTATAGAGGAAACAGGGGCAAGAATGGATAGCCAGATACCTAAATTTCCTAACATAGACAACACTAAGAAAGAGAAGGAACTTGAGACAAACATTGCATCTTCTAGTGCTGTGATAATTCCTAATCATGTCAATATTCAATCACCTATGATAAAGAGCACACCAGTCACCCCAAAGTGGCTGGAAACCTTAATCAATAAGAAGTGAAGCGTAGTTCCCATTTCATTATCGATCAAGGATATGGTAAGAAAATTTCTTAGGAAGGAAAGAAAACCAAAGAAATTAAAAAATGAATTCAAGATGGAGGTTGATGAATACATAGGGCATTGGATAGAAAAAATCACTAGGCCAGTTACTGACAAGGATGTAGACCAATCCTCTCCCAAGGACTTCATTGTTGAGAATTCAGACATGGGAGTTTCTTTGAGGGTCACAAATGATAAGAATTTGGAATCCTCAACTAAACAAATGTTATCGAGGATGTGTTATCGAGGATGTGGAAGGATGAAAAGGATAAAAGGGAACTAAAGTTATCTCTAAAGAAAATGACATAGTATATCCATGCTATACAATATCCAAGCCCAAAACCACTTTTTTAAATCGCACAATATTTTGACCCTAAATCCCCTATGAGCCATAAGCTCCTCAAACAAATCCAGAGGAATATAATTATTTATGATGTGTACTATGATTGGTGGGAGTTAATCACATAGCAGGGTATTGACTATATCACTAACCTGGTTAAAATCCATGGTGATGCAATGGAGGTAAGTAAAGAGATGGAGACAAAAATTAGTATACAGGATAATAAAAAGGCCAAGTGGACTACAATGGTAGCTCAGATGAGTGACATGCGGAAATAGGGGTTACTAATTTTTAGCTGAGAAGCCTATACCAAACCTTGATGATAATGTTTTCTATGTATCTAAAAAGAACATTGAATGATGTAACTCAATCATAAAACATGGGTACAAGGACTTTGTTAAATTTCTTAAATAACTTACTGGACTCACTGATATCATACAGAAGGACGTTAAGTGCATTGATATTCAGTTTCATAAAGAGGATGACTAGACTATAGAGGATGCAAGTGAAATGGAAAAAGCATTCAAAGAGAAGATCAAGGTTATTAGGGAAATCAAAGACTTAACTACCGATGAATTAGCTCAGTTAGTGCATATTGATTCAATGATCATTGTTTGTTTAGGCCATCTGGAAACACATAAGAACAAAGTAATTCATATTAAGAAGGATAAGGAGGTGTGCAGGAAAAGAATCATCCATATTGTACTCCTGCATCACTAGGTGATAGTAAAATTCTCTTCAACACACTTGGAGTGGCATAAAATATGTGTCACACCACCAACTCCTAACCAATTAGCTGACTCTTCCACCGTGTCCTAGCCGTGATCGTGTGTCAATTTTTTAGAAAATAGATCATAGTTTTAATAGCTTTACTTATTTTTAGTTATCTCTGTTTGCTGGCAAACATGTTCATTGCTATGTGGAGTTATTTTTTTTTACTCTATTTCAAAAAATATTAGCCTGGAGGCTGTAAATAATTTAAAGTGAGACTCTGGAAAGGTTCAAATTTTAGAAATAAAACTAATATTTTTTTGTTTTAATTTTTATAGATTACATATATGTGTGTATGGGTGATAAAGAAGGAGACTTTTATCTGTGAATGAAAGAATATTTACTGTTATTACAAATCAGTATGTTTGTAAATTATTTAATCAATCTCTATTGGGATTGAATCTCCAATTACAATATTTATTTTACTTCTTCATTCTGATCGTGTGCATGTAAAAGATGAAATGGATGTATGGATTTATCTATTGATCTTCATTTGATTTCATGCAAAGTGTGTGAACTTTTTTTAAGTAATTATAATCTTCTTGCATTCATATCATGTTTATGGATGAATGTGGAATGCCTTTAGTACTTTATGGTCAAAAGTATTATTTTGAGTTAGTTATTAGTAAATTGAATCATTGAAAATCACACAGGATGCTACACCTTTATGTAGAGGTTGAACCGTGAGTGGTTCATCCAACTGCTAGTTCAATTTTTACCTTGCTAAAATGGTACAATAGTCTATCTTTCTATTGAGACTTTTGCAAGAAAAAATATTTCAACCAACACTACTCCAATATATTTGTTCTTCTGATCTATTATATCATTATTTATTTATTTTTGTCCTCTCTAATTCACTACTCCCTCCATCCCAAACCATAACAAAATTATTTTATGAAAAGAAGAAAATATAGACACCATGAATGAAAATTATCACTAGAAAATGGATGTTCATTCATGTTCAATTATGGTGATTGAGGAGCTACCAATAATAAAGTTGAGGATTTTTTAAATTCATAACCAACCTTGAAATTTAACTTAGTCACCCATTATCAAATTGGTAAATAACCCTAAACAGAAGACTTTGTCATTGAAACTATATACCTTCTATTTACCATTATAAATATAAAATGTATCACCCATAAAAAATCCACTATCTATCATTATGCCTCCTAAAAAATGTTCCTATGTCACATTAGAATATCATCATATTGTAGTTGTGTAGAGAGTAAAAACAACTAATCCTTTGAAAGGTAATAAAAATAGTATATGTAGATCTACAAATTGCATGCCTAGTTTACATGTGGGAGCCTTAAGACGATAAAATCATGGATGGCATGAGGAAACCCTTCATTCTCTGATTTTAGCTATCAATCCCTTATAATTTGCACCCAATCTTGTAAATGCATCCAAAGTACCAAAGGAGGTATGGAGGAGAATTATTCAAACTTGCAAATCATTCTTTCATTTATGACACCTTTGAATCTAGCGTACAAGACAAGGATGAGCTTACCGAACTTGTTAAATATGTAGTTAGGAGATGACATGAATACCATTAGGATTGGAACCCTAACCATTGTATTAAATATGTCATGAGCCACATTATTATTTGATTTCCTATGAATCTACATCTTTGGTGTTAAGATAGGCAATGTTAATCTTGTATTCCTAATTCATTTATTGTGTATCGACATTATTTATAAAGTGTTCCAAAGAACACAAGATTAAAATATTTATTGTTTATTGCCTGTTACAAGTTGTAATTGCATGCAAAGCATTGGATTGGTGATAGTTACAGTGTAGTGCCTCCTGTGGTTGCATTTCATTTCTACTTATTTGATCTAAGCTAGACGCTTGCTTTATTATGTGATTATCTGCATAGTGAGATTCATTTACTGACAATATAGTATTTTGGTTACCAGTACCATGGTTGGTTAGATGTTAGATTATATTTTTGTTTAAATTTTAATTATAGCTTCTTGATGATGTTGTTTGCAGTGAAAACATACTTTAGGATCATATCTAGTGTATTTTGCATTCAATAATATTGGATTATATATTGATGATGATTATATCCGATTTCCTAGTTATATTGTACCTTATATGCTGATGTATATTTTATTTATGTCTTCTCTCTTCTTTGATCTTATGGTCGTAAATGATTAAATTTCAATGCTTTTAATTTCGTTTAAATGTTTATTTAATTGATATGTACATAGAGAATTAGAGTATGGAATGACCACTGTCGTAAAATTCTAGTACATACAAATGATCATGCCACAAGAGTGTCAGTGTTCCATTAGGCACATTTTATTATTCTATGTGCTTTGGCTATTTATACTATGAGTTGTTGTACTTCATGTTTGTGTGTTTTAGTGAATAGGCACCAGACATCATTTTGCCTGATTTGTAAGTTTTGACATGTCTTTATCCCCATCAGTGAAACATGAGATAATATCATTGACCTTTCATGCTTGAGCCAATATCATTCTAGTATGGATGATGTACCCATGATTATTATATTATCCCTCTGATATGTGTTGGTAAATCTGGATTGCATATGCATTTTGTGATAGACCAATGTTTGTTTCTGCACATTTAGAGTTTCACAGTTGTCGCAGAACAAATTTAATTAAATGTTGATTTTATTGTGTAAGTGTTTATTTTTATTTGCTGGATAATTTGTCCTAGTTAAATTCCATTTAATTGGAATTGATTTATTTATTCCTAAGGGATTTCCAATAAGTCTTTAGTTTACTTTTAATTTTTATAAGTGATTTATAAAGTCCCTTTTTGGGAAAAGTGACTTTATATTGAGGAAGAGCATTTATTTCCTCATTCTTGTTCTTGTAGAAATTAGGATTTTTCTCCGATTTGCATTGGAGAAAATTGATTTCTTCTTGTTGTGTTTGATTCGTGCATCATATTTTTGTGGGTAGTGACTCATTGGATTTGTGTCGCAATTCCTTAACTTCTCGTAGAGTCATTTTCATTATCGTGGTGGATTGATTTTTCTCTTGTTATTTTCATATTTTACATATTGTGTGAGGTAGGGCATCTCACCATTTTTTATTCATCTCTTCAATTGGAATAAACTGCAAAAGGATTGAGGGTTGAGAATTAGTATTCCCCCACTTTTGTTGATTTCCATTACTCGATTAGGTTTTTACATGCTTTTCTAGTTTGTAGAGTTGTAAATTATGATTTTAGTAATGTTATGTTTCCTGTTTTTCCATGTGTACCCAAAATAGGATTTTTATTTCATAAATCTGATTTTGGTTGCCTAAGGAAAAAAGGCTTTTTGTTTCGTGACTTTCTTTGAAGTTTAATTTTAGTGTATTTTGGGGTTTCCTTGTTTTGCGTGCTTCACAGAATTGTTAGTTGGCACGCTCAACATCAATTGAACATTGGAATGGATTGTAATCTAGGTTCATGACATTTTGTGCCTTCAATTTTTGTGTATTATATTCGTGTTCAAAATCGTATTCCTCACAAAGTGCCCAGTTGAGTGTGTCGCATGCATGTTTATTTACATTTTAGCCCTTTATGGCTTTTTCTCGATGGTTGATTTGATATCCCATCTTGATTAAGTGATGTTAGTGTTTGAGATCACATCAAAATTACATTGAGTGTGCCATATTGGGATCTCTAGGGACCCGTACTCTTGGTTTGAGACCAATTGAGTTTGTCATGTTTCATTATGGTTTTATGAATTTGAGTCTTTTTTCTCACATTGTGTGTGTTGCATTGTGCCTCGTTGTAGAACAAGATGAGCCTATAATCTGGGTAGTGGAGTGGAGAGACTCCTTATGTAGATACTAACCCACAAGTGGTTGATAGAGGACACATGAAGGGGTTTCTTAATAAGTGAAAATTCAACACAAATAAATTTGGGGAAAATACATAATAAAATAAAAGAGAGTTCATATGCCTACTTGTCCGTTTGTGGGTGTTGACCTAAGGTAGTTTGTATCTTTTAATTTGCGTGCGTTGACCTAAGATAGGTTCCAATATTTTTTCATCTGAGGGAATTGACGTGAGATTCAATGCTACTTGGGCTACTACAAACTAAGTAATGACACTCTACCTTGAGTCCCTGTACTACAACCTTGATAGTTTTGAGTAGTGGCCCTTTGTACTTCTGCCTTACTGTATCTACATATATGAGTTTCATTATAACCTTTGTGTCATTCCATGAGTTATGCATTTTATTGGTATGTGTACATTAACCATTCTTGCGTGCATGAGTGTACATTATATCTATGGTCATGTTAGTATCTCTGCAAGTGCAATGGGTTAGACCAAAGGGTTCCATGTAGTAGGATGGAATTGCACTATACCATTGCTGGGGACTAGTGTATAGATGTTGGAATCTTTGAGTGACATAGTTTCTGATCATTGGTGCTACTTTTTATTCATTCCATCTCTTTTCATATATATATATATATATATATATATGCATTAATGTTATGGTCTTAGATTAGTTCCTTTATGTATTGATGAGCTATCGAATGAGTATTGCCTCGATTTGTGTGTATCTAATACTTCACAGTATGGAACATGCCTTGCATCTAAGATGTATATTGGTGTTGGAAAACCTACGTAGTTGTCAAATTGAGAAAACTTCATTTATTTATGTTTTAAATTCAATTTTTCTTTTAGTAGGGTAGTGTTGTGCATATGAAACATAGAGTGGCGCATATGAGCCAGAGAATGGTGCTTATGAGAAACATAATGACACATATGATAAAAAAATTATGCATATGAAATGCTTTAACACATCTATTTTATCACATTTAAAATAGTGGATAATTCCTGAGGGTTTTTCAGAAAAATAATCTGATATTTGGATACCCTTTTTCTCAGGGATGCTTTTCATGTATTCATAGTATGATTTCCTATTCTGTATGATATCTTATAATAGTTTTACTTCAATTGGGATTAAAATGAACCTTAAGTTAGTATGCATTAAAGATGATCTTATCTCCTTGATTGGTGTCCATTAATGATGGTCCAATCTTATCTTGTGAGGTTCATGGACATGTTCTAGACTCTCATGTGGTATCTTGAATGTGTCTTAGTCATTCTTTCTTATTGTGGGTTGTCTTAGAATCTTTGATTGCATTTTCTAGTCTTATTCTTGTGCATGATCATTTTAGGATCGTTGTTATTATCTCTCTTGTGTATCTGGGTTATTATTGCACTTGTAGGGGTATGTGCAGGATCGTGGTGTACCAAACTAGGCTCATAAGTGGCAATGAAATTTTAGAAATCAGGGTTAGGCAAGTTGACATGAAAATTTGAACAAGTTATCAATATTATATCAAATAATGTAAGAGAATTTGTTGATAATTTAATGTAGTTTCTAAGCTACTAGCCCTTTTCTAAAAAACAAATATTCTATATGGTGAAAATTTCAAATTGTAATGCAAAAATATGAAAATTTCAGGAAAAAGATAAGTAGTTGTATGTTTGACCACCTTAAACAAAACCAAATAATAATGTTTTTCTACAAGATTCTAGATATAAGTAGTAGACTCATGTCCGGATGTGACACATATTGTTTTGTTATTTTTTCCAAGTAAATAATTAATTATGATTTTTCTGATATAACTTTTCTAGAATAATAAAACTCCCATGTCTAGCAACCTTAACTTACTCTAAACTTCATAAAATTGAATATTTTTTTCTTGTACTAGGAAAAGCATAGAATGTGACACATAATTTGAATTTCAAAAATTCTATACCATTTGAAAGTTATAGTTGTTTTTCAATCAGGACTTTAGAGGTAACTCAATTAGAAAATAAATAATAATTACTTATTGAACTCAAAATTGGATAGAATTTTTTTTTATGGAAAGCTGAGAATATCCTTAAAAAACCCCTTTTGTTTAATCAAATTTAGGTGAAAAAAGTTGTCAGCTACATGGTCGAAGTCTTTAGATCAGAAGAACTAAGGAAAACACATTTTTGGGGTTGAACATGTAGGTTTGACATCCCAAAGTAAAAACCCAAAGAAAATCTTGAAGAAAATATTGATTGTGTCAGAGATAATGTGTATCAGATAGCTATTGGGTACCCAATAGCTATCAGATACATGATACTTAGAACACACATACATACTAAATTTTTATATTACACTATATATAATATAATATTATGTTATAATATATATATACATATATATATATATATATACATACATATATATATATACACATATATATATACATATATAGACATATATGTACATATATATATATATATACATATATATAGACATATATGTACATATATATATATAGACATATACGTACATATATATATATACATATAGACACACACACACACACACACACACACACACACACACACATATATATATATTCTGAGCTCTCTGCTTGGCAAGAGCGCCTCTCTCTCTCTCCTAAGATGTATGACCTTAGGGGTCCTAAGGGGTCATAAGTGGCCCTACGATAAATTAATGTGTCCTAGGATCTCTTATGGTCCCTTAGAACCCCTAAGACATGTATTATTATGGGTCCTAAGGGGTCGTAGGACCCCTTAGGATACTCTCTCTCTCTCTCTCTCTCTCTCTCTTCCCTAATATATATTCTTAGGGGTCCTAAGGGGTGATTAAAGGGTAATACAGGGTCATAAGACACTTTATGACCCCTTATGATCCCTAATGACCCATAATATGTATTCTTAGGGGTCTTAACGGGTCATAAGGGGTGTTAAGACACATGCACATGTCATATGACCCCTTATGACTCCTTAGGACCCATAAGATGTATTGTTAGGGGTCATAAGGGGTCGTAAGGGGTCCTAAGACCCCTTATGACACTTAGGACCCCTAAGCTATATTCTTAAAGGTACTAAGGGGTCATAAGGGGTTATAGGACCCCTTAAGACCCCTTTATGACCTCTTAGCACCCTTAAGATGTATTCTTAGGGGTCCTAAGTGGTCTCTCTCTCTCTCTCTCTCTCTCCTAATATCTATTATTATGGGTCCTAAGGGGTCATAAGTGGTCTTAATGGGTCATAAGGGGTTGTAGGACCTCTTAAGACCTCTTATGACCCCTTAGGATCCGTAAGATGTATTCCTAGGGGTCTTAAGGGGTCGTAGGACTTCATGTGACCCCTAACAACCCCTAAGATGTATTCTTAGGGGTCCCAAGGGATCAGAAGGGGTTCTAAGACACATTAATGTGCCATAGGACCCCTTAGAGACCATAAAATGTATTCCTAGGGTTTATAAAGGGGTCATAAGGGGTCCTAAGACCCCCTAAGATGTATTCTTAAAGGTCTTAAGGGGTCATAAGGGGTCGTAGGACCCCTTAAGACCCATTATCACCCTTAAGATGTATCCTTAGGGGTCCTAAGGGATCATAAGGGGTACTAGGACCCCTTATGACCCCTAAGATGTATTCTCTCTCCCCTCTCTATCTTCCCTAAGATGTATTCTTAGGGGCATGAAGGGGTCATAAGTGGTCATAGGATACCTTAATGTGCCCTAGGACCATTTATGACCCCTTAGCACCCCTAAGAAATGTATTATTATGGGTCCTAAGGGGTCATAGGATACATTAATGACCTTATGAGCCCTTAGGACCCCTAAGAAGCTGATATATATCTCCCCCTTACATTTCTCTAGTAAATTTTTCATTTTCTCCATTTTAGATACCTGATATATAACATATAATCGATATATAAAGCAATGGTGCTAATGCAAAATTCTTGGCGCCAAGATAAAGGTAGGGAAATTGTCATACCCATTAGGATTAGGTATATGATAGGTATCGAGTATCAGATACATATTAGATACCCGATATGTTAAACAAACAGAAGGGCTAGTGGGCCATACTGTTAATCTCGATCCCTACAACCATTTTGCATCTGACAGTCACACGTTCTGAGACAGTTGCAGAAAAAATAAACCTTTTTGGACTATCCTTTTTTAAAATTTATCGATTAACAATCAATTCATCAAATTTTTGTTGTCACAATGGGGAGCAATAGTCATCAAAAACATAAACAAAAGATAAAGCTTACAATTGAAGAAATTGAAGCATATAGAGAAAGAGATAGGGAAAATAATCAAAAGAGGAGACAAGGTATGTTGAATATTAGTGAAGGAGACACTGAATTTGAAAGCAATGAGAATAATTTTGATAATGAGAATGAAATATTTGAAAATAAAAAATGTATAGTTGGAGAATGAAAATGTAAACATTCAGAAAGAGAATGTAGGGATTCAAATTGAAAATGTAGAGATGGAGAATGAAAATTTAGAGATGGAGACTATAAATATAGTGGTGGGGAATGAAAATGTTGCACAAGTACTAGATGGACATTACACATCTCCAAATTATATGATAAATGAAGTCCCTTATGAGGAAGAAAGACAAACTTCAAATCCAAGATGCTCAAAAATACCAAAATGGTTACTTGAAATTGATGAGAACATTATGATAAATGTTGAAGTAAAGAGATTAGAAAGAACCATTCAGTTGTGGGCTTTAATACTTTTTGATGAATTTTTTAGCAAGAAGACATTGACCAAGCAATGCCAACTTTTTGTGAAAATATTAAATATGCAAAAGATGATACCTATACTAGAAAAATTTAAGATTCATTTAAACAAGAAAATGAAGAGAAATTCAATTATTGTGAGAAATATTTTTAGTGCTCTCAATTTTATTGGGAAGAATAGCAAGGAAAAATGATTGCTTTATGAGACAAACTTGTGTTGACTTGAACATAAATCGTAAAACTTTGGATAGAACACTTGCAAGAAGAGAAAGACATGAAGATCCTCTTCAAAATGATACATGGGCTTATAATGGGAGGCTTCCATGTTTTGATAAGAAGATAACCGATAGTGTGAAGGATGAAATTCAAGTATTTTGGCACTCTAATTCAAGAGTGTCACCAAATGTGAAGGATGTCTTAAAGGTAAGAATTGGTGATCGAGGCTGCACACCACATACTAAACATTATTTGGAAGTAATTCAAACAATTTTGTTCAAAAAATTTGTGAGGAACATCCAACATTGCAATTATCACAAATGGCTTTTGAATCCTTTAAGCCATTTTATTTTATACCACTTAAGATTCCAAATACTTGTGGAAAATATCATGCAGAGTTTTCAATGCACCATGAACTATTACGCCACATTCATTCTACTTTGAAAACAAATGAAATTTTGTAGGACTGTGGTGCAAGTCATCTTCCAAAATCATTAAGATATTTTCTAGATCAATTTTTATGTCCTAGAGATGATGGTTGTTTATTCTATAGAAACATTGCTTAAATGACAAGTGTTCACAATGTGGTAGATTGTTGAATTTTTTTCATTCTTTCATAAAGGCAAATAACATGATTTTGGAAATAAAATTGTCCAAAAAAGACAACTATCCAAAAAAATATATATGAGGTAGTCAAATATACGATGAAGAGTGGAGGTGAAGGCTCTAGATGTGAGTTGGTTACAGAATAAGGTAGTGTTGCTGATTTTGTTTCAGATTTCAAGAATTTCTTTTTTACAAGTATGCAAGGAACAATCACATGTCACAGTGGTTGGATCAGCAATTCAGGATGTGTAAGGACTCTTTCCTGATTGACACTATTATATTGGTGGTTATATTTGTGGATAAATACACATTGTAGCAAAAAAATCAGTTGTAAGCTCAATATTATAATTCTATTCAGATTGCTATTTTGTCCACATAACATATAGACATTCCCTTGATAGTGCAGAATATGATTGAAAGATAATCAAAGAGTACCAATTTTATATTAGTGTGGATAGACATATGATTTGGTCAGATAACTACATTTGTCAATTCAAGAATGCTCGTATGTTTTATTGGTTGAGTATAATGCATGTAGAGAGGGGTGTACCTCACATTTGGAGTTTTTTGGAGGCCATGCATGGGAAAGTGGAGAATTATGGAGAAGGTGTGTGTGTGAAGAGAGATCTAGTTAAGGAGAAATTGAGGATTTCAAGTAAAAAAATTTGTGGTGCTCATTCTATTGTTGATTAGTATAGTTCAACATTTTCACGGGGTGAGATTCTTGATTCAGAAGTGTACAAATTATTTTGGTTGGTTGACGAGGGCATAGTAGGGGAAGAATTAGATTATCAAATATTTATATATGTTGGTAGTGTGATAGCGTACCACGTGGGATTTGTGACATGGATTAACAACCTCCTTTGTCTTCTATAAGTCTAGTGATTGTATTGGGCATTTTCAGGTCGATCTTTTGGTGCAGCGACAACCACTACTTATGAGAAATGAAGTCCCTTATGAGGAAGAAAGACAAACTTAAAATACAAGATGCTCAAAAATACCAAAATGGTTACTTGAAATTGATGAGAAATGTTTAAGGAAAGAGATTAGAAAGAACTGTTTGGTTGTGGGCTTCAATAATTTTTGATAATTTTTTTAGCAAGAAGACATTGACCAAGCAATGCCAACTTTTTGTGAAAATATTAAAGATGCAAAATATGATAACTATACTAGAAAAATTGAAGATTCATTTAAACAAGAAAATGAAGAGAAATTTAATTATTGTGAGAAATATTTTTAGTGCTCTCAATTATATTGGGAAGAATAGCAAGGAAAAAGGATCGCTTTATGAGACAAACTTGTGTTGACTTGAACATAAATCGTAAAAATTTGGATAAAGCACTTTCAAGAAGAGAAAGACTTGATGATCCTCTTCAAAATTATACATGAGATTATAATGGGAGGCTTCCATGTTTTTATAAGGATAGTGTGAATGATGAAATTCAAGTATTTTGGCACTCTAATTCAAGAGTGTCACCAAATGTGAAGGATGTCTTGAAGGTAAGAATTAGTGATTGAGACCACACACCACATCCTAAACATTATTTGGAAATAATTCAAACAATGTTCAAAAACATTTGTGAGGAACATCCAACATTGCAAACATCACAAATGGCTATTGAATCCTTTAAGCCATTTTATTGTATACCACTTAAGATTCTAAATACTTGTTGTTGAAAATATCATGTGGAGTTTTCAATGCACCATGAACTGTTACGCCACATTCATTCTACTTTGAAAACAAATGAAATATTGTAGGAATATGGTGCAAGCCATCTTCCAAAATCATCAAGATATTTTCTAGATCAATTTTTATGTCCTAGAGATGATGGTTGTTTATTCCATAGAAACAATTGCTTAAATGACAAGTGTTCACAATGTGGTAGCTTGTTGAAGTTTTTTTCATTCTTTCATGAAGGAAAGTAACATGATTTTGGAAAGATGATTGCCCAAAAAAGAAAACTATCCAGAAAAATATATATGAGGTAGTCAAATATACAATGAAGAGTGGAGGTTAAGGCTCTAGATGTGAGTTGATTTCAAAATAATGTAGTGTCACTGAGAGACCACATTACTTGTAACACCCGCCTAGGGAACCCAAAATATAGATCTGACATATATATAGGAAATAAAAGCCACAAAATTATACCAATAACCCTTTTCTAAGATTTAAAAAACACAAATCAGACAAGGAATTACACACAAGGGGATTTCAACATTTCAGATGCATAGAAGACAAGGATATAAGTACTGGATCATCTAAGGATTCAAACCATACCTCAATCCACCATTTGATAGAAGCCATGAAGAATAATCTAAAACCCTAAAAAATTCTAAGCTTTCACAATTTCCTTCAATCCAAAACCAGAGCCATAAACCTGTAAAAACCTATGTGCAATAATGGCAAAAAGAATCCTAATAATGAAAAAACTTACTCAACCTAGGGCTTCCAAAGCTCATGTTACCCTAAAAGACAACTCAAGTGAAACTCAAATCACATAAATCAGAACTCAACTTAAAATTGAGTAAAAAGAATTAATTTTAATTAATAATTAATAATTACATGCACTTTTCAGTTAACAATTTTAACTCAACTTTAATTTAAATTTATATTTAATTTTATTAAAATAACGTGCAAATTTAATTGCATTATTAATATTTTTAGCATATTAATAACATGCAAATTGATAATTAAATATTAATTCATTAATTATTCCTTTAAGTCTCAATTTTGGATTTAATAATTAATTAAATCCTCTATTTCCAAAATTAGAATTTTTAATTAATTCATGTATTTAATTAATTCTCATTAATTAATACCCTCATATTTAATATTTCCAAATTTAATAAGATTTAATTATCTAATTACATAATTAATTTCATAAATCACTTAACCATCTAACACAAAAATTACATCAAACAACATGACTAGACAATGTGATGAAAGAAGTGCCTAAACCAAAAATACCACAAACAAGCACACAGGAAGGGTTCATGAATGATGTCACATTAATAGATTTGAAAGGTAGCAGATAAGATACTTGTCCCCTATTTTAGGACAATAAATAACATAAGTTGGGATTTGGTCCTATCTGTCATCTCCCCTCTCTTACTATTGAGATATTGCGATAGGGCACACTCATCCTGACAATTCAAGGAAGTCGATGCCTAATAATTGCAACCCTTCATCACTAAGCTAAGAATGTACATAATATATATATAACAGACAATGATAGGAATTGGTCGATCATGTGGATCTCGCAATGTAAGTAACTACATCTACATCCTCTACCACATTAGACACATCATATAGAAATGTAAGATAGACACACCATACAACAATATAAAACATATATGTCAACCATACACATGCAAGTATGGGGTTTGTAAAATCATCATAACATATACATAATACCATAAAAATAACCAAAATATTATGGAATCAATACTGAAATAAGTTATGGGTGGGCACTATAGTCACCCCCCTAAAATTAGGCTTACTCCTGGAAGCCAAAAAAAAAGAAAGATTACAAGGTTTTTTTGGAATTGGCTTCTATTGTAGTTTTTTCCATTCATGTTTTGTCATTTATGTCAACATATATTTTTGATGAAAACAGACAGACTGGTTAGATCACTAGTGCATGGATGACTGACAGAAGTGTACAAACACCATATGAATGTTTTAGAGTATGAGAAGATGGGGATGTGTATAGGGATGAGCTATGATCTTATATTTAAGGTCACTTGATTTTATGTTTATGTTTGTTTGAGTTAAAATGATTTTGGTGAAGGGTGTTTGTAGAACAGTGACAGTGAACTGTGATAGAGTTAGTCTCTGAGTTTTGAAGATAACTTGGGGGTGAGCACGATTCATGTTATGTGAGATTGAGGAATGTTTCTTTTGTGATTCTTGGGTCACAAGACTCTTGGTGACATTAGCTATGGCATGTGTTCTGGAGAAGACCTATTTGGGGCCGACTTCAGAGATGTAGCGTGTATTATAGATAATGAGCGTGGATTGCAGATCTTGGATTATATTTGATGAATTGTAATTGATGTTTACTTGTTATAGGTACCTTTTGTATCTTAGAAAGGGGTTATGTAATTATTTGTGCATTGGGGAAGTCTTAATTGGATGACCTAATTGCCTATTGTAAACTTGTATAAAGGAAAGTTTTTTCTTTTGTGGATAGTGTGGAATGCGACAGAGAAGTGTGGAAGCTATGAGCTTGTATTTGCAAAGTCTGCTAGATGTAGAGAAGAGGTTGTGATTGAAGAACTTCATTAGAAATATTTGGCAAAGCTATTGATATCAGTTAGTTTATTAGATTGTATATTTTTTATACATCTGTAATTCAGACAATATGTCATGAAGGTGGATTTAACCTTCTTTAGGAAGTGACCCTGGGTAGTGAACCTCTTGTTTCTCTTGACACCTAACAAGGTCAATCCTTTAACTAGGACTGTGTACTATATGTAATAATTAGCTCCTAACAGGGATAAATCTCCTAATAGGGATACTATACTTTCAATGCATTATTTGTGGGTGCTAATTACCACAAAGGTTTTTCCCATAAAGGAGTTTCCTTGACAATAAATGGTTTTTGTTATGGTGGTGTTGTTAATGTGTTCAGAGTTGCATTTATGTTTTGATTGTTAAAGGTTAAAGTTTAAGAATATGGAAGATAACTGATTCACCCCCCCTCTCAGTTGTTCTGGTAGACTATTTTTCCTAAAAAATGGTATAAGATATTCCAGTCCTTAGAGAGAAAGCTTAATAGCTTGAGGTGATCCTGAAGACGATGTACTATAGGAAGTATAGTCTGAAGTTTGATCTTGAAAACTTTGATAGTTTGAAGAACAAGATGAGAACTCATTTATTGTATTTGGGAATTGACTACTAGATGATTACAAAGAAAGGTGAGCCAGTCAAGACTGAATATGAACTGGATAAAGCTACTGATGATTAAAATAAGTTGTTTTCTTATAACATGGTTGTAAGAGAAGCATTGATTAGTGCACTCTTTAAAGGTGAATTCATAGAGGTTAAAGATTTGGATTTTGCACATAAAATTTGGCCAAGATTAGAAGCACTATATGAAGGAGATAAGTTTACTAAGAAGGAAAAGTTATAGAACTAGAAGACAAGGATGTAAATTATGAAAATGAAAGATGATGAGAATGTTAGAGCATATGTAAAGAGAGTTACTGAGGTTTTTATTAGCATTAGAAAATATGGAGGTACATACAATGAAGAAGAAGTGATCACAAAGATTCTTAGGTCTTTGACACCTGTTTACAAAACTAAAGTGCAAGCTATAGAGGAGATCATACCTTTGAGGATGAACTTCAATAGAGAGATGTTGATTGAAAAATTAACTACCTTTGAGGCTAGAGAGCTAGGAGATTCATTACCTAAGGTTGAAACAAAATTCAAGGTGAATATTCATAATATTAAAATGACTTTATCAGATATTGTGAGTAGTAGTAGAAGTGACACGCGAGAAGAGCTTGATGAATATGCTGATGATTAGGAAAAGATACAGCTAGAAGAGAGGAATTTAGATGAAATTTTGGCCCTGATCAAAAGAAGAGAAAAGAGGTAAGGGTAAGTTTGAAGGAAATTTACCTCTAAAATTTTTTTTTATTAAGGTAAGTGCAGGGTTTTGAAGGGGCCCTGAAACCCTTTACAAAAGAAAGCAAAGATAAAGCATTATAAGAACCAAAGGAACAAAAACTACCTCAATAAAATATAGTGAAAAAAAAGGGGCACAAACCATATATTACAAAGATAAAATTAACCCCCCAAAAAGATAAAGAAAAACAAGAAACCTTCCAGCTAACACACACAAAAAACCGCCCAGCAACAATTTTCAGTCCAACATCTTGAGGTACTCTTCAAATTCCGCCAGCTATTTTTGGATATTCAAGATAGAATCCTTTAGGTTGGTGAGATCTTTTGACTGGGAGGTTGTTTTAGTTTAGTACTAGATCTGGTCCTTTACCCTGGGCCCGAGGGCTGGTCATCCTGTTTCACGCCTTCATCTTCAATATTTATTACATTTTTGTCTGTATTGTTTCCATCCAACAATGCATATAGGGAATTAAGGTTATCAACTGTGGCTTTCATGCCCATATTGTTCATGGTTAATAACTTCCTTAACATCTTATCATTATTGATAACTGTGTGTAAATTTAATACACCTTCATGAGATTGATTTATTTAACTACAATTCTATGGAAAAACATAAACAATTTAAGCTAAAGAATTGTAATAAAATCACTAAATATCTCATGGTTCTCTAACTAGTATGCTAGTAAAGCTCTCAGCCTTAATCTCTACTAGTGACAATCCTAGAATGAGAAATTGATAAAAGTATATGCCTAATCTAGCTCAATTCTCTCTCAAAATGATGATTTGTAACCAAATGATCATGAAATGCTCTCCATAGTGTTCAATTTTCTATGAAACTCTCAAATATGCTCAAGATTTCTATGAAATTGCCTATAGGTGTGATGCTTTGCATTTGAATTTCTAGGATATAAATATGCTTAAAAAGGGCTTGTATTTATAACAAATTCCCAAGTGTAGGGGGTAGAGTTACTTGATCATGATTAATCCTTGGTTGAGTGAAAGGATTTGAGATGGTTTCAAATGGGGGGACAATTTAAATGATTGTCTCAAAGGTTGAGACTAATGGACGACTTTGAGTGATTGAGATTCAAATTTGAAAATGAGTGATTGAGATTCAAATTTAGGAGTGATCCATGTGCTTTTGTGTTCTCAATTCCCATTGGTTGCTCAAATTAATGTTGAAAGATATTAGGATTATTTAATTCAATCAATTAATTAAATTATCCATGTAGGGATGAATAGGTTCAATTTTATTTTTGATTAAAACTATACAATTAATTGATTAAAATCAATTATATAATTTTAATTGATCCTTTTAGGCTTATATTTGATTATTTGATGTCATGGGTAATTAATCCTTTGATTTAAATTTATTTTGTCCACTTTGATTGATAAATGTCCATTTGAAATGATTTCGATCCATTTTGATGAATTTTAAAGCATTTGGCTGAGATTTGCAGATTTGGTTGATTCTACGACACCTGCCCAGTTTTAGGTGTCTACAAATGCCCCTCTTTGAATTGATGTACAAAGTGCATTGATTTAAATAAAATTGCATGTCCTAATCATTGATTCGATACTTGATTGATTGATTGATAAAAAATTGATCTGATTTGATAGCCTGATTGATTTGAAACCCTGATTGACCACTAATTTGTTAAGATAACTTGATTCACAACTGATTTGAAACTCTGATTTGATAAGATACAGAATGCCCCACTAATAAAAGTTTGAATTTAAATGCCATAGATTTGATACAAAGCCCTGATTTGGTGATATGATGATGCCCCCTCAGAAATGAAATATATTGATCTCTAGATGAAAAATATGATGAGAGTGATGTAAAACAAGATCCAAGATGATTTCATTTCTGAAAACATTGATGATAAGAATGATATCACAACATGCCCCAGTCTATAGAAAATGCATATTTAGGTCACATTGGGAAAAAAATCCCTCTATAATTAGGTTTAATAGCTTAAATAGGTTGAAAAACCCAAATTTACTATTCATTTTCACTTTTTACTATTGAGATTTAGCTCTGATCCTGTGAAGATTATTAGTCATGGTTGTACCTATTTGAGAGCATCAATTCAAGATAGTATGTTAGTACTAGAGACCTTTGGATTACGAACCTCTGGTGAGTTATTCTGACCCTCCTGGTGTATTTATTGCATGTTTTGAATAACATTTATGTCAAATTTTCATGCTTTTTAGATAATTTACAGTAAAATGCGACGTAAGATAGTTTAACTGACACCTAGGGTAGTAAAACATCACCTCCACACTTTTAAATGCTGCGTAGGAGTAGTTAAGCCATGCCTAGGAGCTAGGTTAAAATTTTCAAACTAGGTTTAAAATGCCGCTCAAAAAAATCCTAAGTTTTAAATGTCACCTAGGAATGCTTAAGTAACGCCTAGGTTGATGAAATGTCGCTTAGATAATGAAGTACCACCTCTGATAGATTGAATGATGTGTATGATGTTTAAAATGATGCGTAGGTTAAAATTTCATGTACACTTAGCCAAGTGATGCCTGTAGGAAAATTTCATGGAAACTTGATTCAAAATGCTCAAAACTGATTACTGATTGATTGTTTGGAATAACAATGAATGTTTGATTTTTCAATCTGAGAGGATAAAATGATAGGATAGATAACTGATCATATTGGTCCTGTCTCAAGATCTAGAGATAAGAACAATAAGTTGATTGTGCTCAAGAAGAGAAAAAATTGATTTAATTGGATTGATTGACTTAGGTTAATCCATTGATAGAAGAATTATGATATAATTCCCTTGATTTGCAAAATAGGCACATTTTTGTAAATTATATGTACAGAATCTAGCTTCTTGGATTCTAGATTAAGCTTAGGAGCTGACAGATTCAGAGTTTTGAGTCATTGAGCTTTGTAGTTTGAGCTTCATGTTAGACATCCCTCGGTTTCAGTTGAACTGGGGTCTATTGACAGCTGTGGCAGAGTGATGACACTCTGACCACAACACTTTCCACTCAGTGAGATGACCATCACTCCCAAAGATGTATACAGATTAATTTGTATCCCTAATCTTGGGGAATGAGTGTATTATGATTCAGTGTATGATGGGACTGTCTGCAGATGCGTCTTTGATGATGATACTATCAGAGATGATACTATTACTTGGGCATAGTTTGCTTCTTTTTTGACATTTCCAGTAGTTTTAGATGTTGTGATAGGAGGTTTACTACTTCATGATCGATGAGGTTGAGGATTCTCCATTGGATGGGGCTGCATTCTTAAGGATTTGATTGCACAACCACGATGTTTTGATTGGGGATCATGCATCTTAGATTAGCTATGCCATGATATGTATGAGATTGTATACAGGTCAAGTGTTGCAGTATTTGCTAGTGTAGTGTTGCTTCAGTTATGGATATAGGAGAATATACCCATTACAAGACTGATATCAACACGTGTATGAGGCCGCAATTGTCCTTATGCTTTCTTGAACAGTGGCATGGTTGTCCAGCATCATCTGGGAAAACTAGAGTATTGGTGTCAGATGATCGACAATATGGATCAGGTCGTATGGAGACCATATTTTGGATGTGAGGGTTGGTGGGAGGATGATGATGAGATCCCGTACATGCTTTCACCGAGGTGGATGATTGGTTGATTACCACTCATGATTGAGAGATTCTATTTTGGGCAAGTTTCTAGGAAGTATCTACCGAGTTTAGGACATGCCTCAGGGTATGGCCCTTTATGCATGAGTACATGACAAGCGGTCTATGTGGGGTGCATAGATTGATTTCTAGTATGCATGCTATGAGATTGATAGATTAAAATTCATCAGATGGGACATGTTAGATCATGTTGCAGATGCATGGATGTCCATGGAGCATAGAGTGTGGTTCTCTAGACATAGATTCCTAAGGTTTACCGATCCAGTGGAGCCTATCCTAGACGCAGATGATACATTAGATGACGATGGTTGGGATGTAGGTGTTGGTGGTGGTAGATGGCGACAATGAGCTCTTAGAGTTCATAGAACTCTGAGGGTGATTGATAGAGGATGGGTGGGACCTCAGACATGGGGTGGACATGTCAGAGCTAGGGGTGGGGGATTTAGACTAGCTCAATAGGGACAGGGACCTGGTGTGATTCAGCCGAGGCCAGAAGTAGCATGGGGGCAGTAGAGATAGAGAGTTGGGCGATGGGCTCATATTGCAGCTACTAGACAGGTTCCAGGAGCATAGGATCCTCCACAGGTACATACATAACAAGTTCCACTAGGACATGGACAAATTCTGGCACAACAAGTGCCTCCCTAGATATCAGTTACACCATAGGTTTCAGTACATGCTCCACAGGTACCATAGGCACCACAGGCACCATAGGCAATAGATGCCTGGACTTAGGATATGCATACATTATAGATAGAAATGACAACAATGGTTGGGCAATTAGATCAGGTGGCTATTATGATGCAACAGTACATGGCTATGATGTCACAGAGGCCTAGTGTTTCCAGTACCAGTCAAGGACCACACACTACTCAGGATAGAGCAGATGATAGAGGGCTTGATGGGACAGGTGATGGGTCAGGTACAAGTGAAGGATTAGGTGCCCCTACGGGGTCTTGATGATATATGGATATTGATCCACAATTATTGATGATGTATTATGTTAATCATGTTTATTGATTTGATAAAGACTTTGTTGATGTACCATTTTGTTGATGATATGTATCTTGATATACAGACTTGATGGATCATGATTTGATGGACATTTATATGATGACTTTCCTTGATTCTCTTTGATGTGTTGATTTTTTGAGATATCTTTACGCACATGCCTATATGATGTTTTATGGATGCATTTACTTTCTATTATGCTATGGATGTAGTTTATCTTACATATGATATAGATTAGATGGATGCAAATGATGTATGTCTCTATCTCTATATGCTTTTCTGATTTTATGTATGAATGCAATGTAATGAATGAATGTATAGATAGATGGATGGAAATGAATGCAACTATGTTTTTGAATTATGATGTGCAATTTTGATATGAAATCCAATCCTTAACTAAATTTATGTAAAATGAATAATGAATAATGATTCTTGTTTTTCTTTTTCTGATATGAAAATAATGATTAATGTTATGAATGAATGAATGTAATGCAAAAGATAATCTCACATCATTGATTTGAACCAAGGATAATTTAAAATGGAATCCCCCCCAAATGTTTTTGAATCAAGATATGAATAAATAACCCCCTTCACTTGGAAAAATGCTTGAAATAATGCAATTAATCTAACATGAAAATGCAATGCAATGCAACTAATTGTCACTAGCTATTTGCAAAAGAACTACAAAAGACATATATTTTCATCATTGAGTATTGTGGGACTGGAAAGAAAGTACAACCATTACTACCCGCATCATGATGATATGAATATTGCTTTTAATTATGTTTGGTAACCTTCGGGAAACTAGTACAACCCTCACTAGTTGAATAACCAACTATGGGAGTATGAATACCGGTTTTAACATATTCAATGTTGCAAGTGGATTTTGGTATTAAGATATGGAAGATCTAAATAGCCAAGTTATATTTTTGCGTAAACAAACAAAGGTTAACCCATCTTCCTAGATGAATGTCCTTGATGGTTCTTTGATGACCATGTCATTAGAAAAATTCACACAAGTTAGGGCATCTTCCTCCAAACAGTCATACAAAAGCAAGAGAATATCATGTCTCCATCATCGCCAAACTAGTCGAAACATCATCGATTAGCTAAAAAGACATGACTTGAAAAGGTCAATGAAAATCATACAAAATTTCAAGTGTTTTTCAATGTATCAAGATGTTCAATAAGAATTCCAAACACTCTGATCAGTTAGGTGTTGTAAAATTTTAATCCTGATAAAATAAGTCAATGAAGTTCAAGGACCAAGGTATGCTATCAAACTATTTGGATTGAACAATGATATCCATCAAAGGTTCCAAAATATCTCTTCTCTAAAAATATTCCTCTGTCATGTGACCAAAATGTAGCACTATTGAATCCATTTGTACAGAAATCCAATCCTTTTCTTCCCCTAAGTGATAAATGCGATTGTGTGTCAAAATTGAGGTAATATGAAACCTAGAATGCAACAATACAATTGAAATGCTTTATTATGACTTATGCACAAATGACGGATGCAATGAGGATATGTACATATGAGATGGTGAAAATGACAATATGTACAAATGCAACAAGAAAAAACCTAAGGGAACAAAAAGCACCTGTTTCCAGGTTTTCACCTTTTGGGTTTATTGCTTTTTTTCTTTTTTTGCTACCAAGGCACCTATTGCTAGGTTTTCACCAAGGCACTTTTCTCTTTTTCAAAATTTTTCAAATTTTTTTTTTAATCATCAAGGTGCCTATTTGCTAGGTTTTCACCAAGACAACATTTTTTGTATTTTGAAATGTTTTTACTTTCTTCATGTTAGATTTTCTTCATTTTTCTGATTTTCCATTGTTTTTGGAATTTTTAATCTTTTTGATTTTATTTTTTTGGATTTTTTTACTTTTTGACTTTTTCTCATGTACAAAGAAGATGCTAACTCATCTGATACTCTTTCATCTGATTCTCTTTCATATGATTAGGTATGAAACCTTTTTAAATGGATGCTATTAATGGGCTCTTGCGACTCATCACCTTCACAATCAGCTAATTTGTAAGTTCCCGTTCCAAAAGAAGAAATGATGACAAATGGTCCAAGCCAATTCTCTTCCTACTTTCCCTTCTTTTCCCTATCAGCTTGATTTTTAGGGTTTTGCCTTAGCACTAAGTATCCCACTTGAAAGTTTCTTGGTTTGATGTGCTTGTTGTAGTTTCTTGAAATTCTATTTTGATATACCTTCAAATGATCATATGCTTGTGTTTGATGTTCCTCCAAAAATTCCAATTGTTGAAGTTGAGCAACCCGATAATCCTCATCATTGATTAATCCATGTAGTGATACTCTTAGAGATGAAATCTCAACATCTAGGGGTAAAACAACTTCAGCCCCATAAACCAAGGAGAGTGGTGTAGCTCCTATTGGTGTTTGGATACTAGTTTTGTAGGCCCATAATGCTGGATTTATCTGAATGTGCCAATCTCTTGCTAATTTATCAACTGATCTCTTTAAGATTTTGAGAATGTTCTTGTTTGTAGCCTCAGCTTATCCATTACCTTGAGGATAGTAAATGGAGGAAGAATGATGGGTAATATGAAATGTTTCACAAAGTTCATCCACATCTTTGTTCTTGAATTTTTTTCCATTGACCATAATGATGGCATGAGGAATACCATATCTACAAATAATGTGATTAAGGATAAACATGGAAATCTATTTTCCCATTGTAGTTGTCAAAGGAACGGCCTCTACCCATTTATTGAAATATTCTATCGTTGTGAGAATGTATTTATGTTCATTTGAAGATGGTGGGTAAATCATGCCAATTAAATCAAAATTCCATTGATAAAATGACAATGGTGTGACAAATGGATGCAATTCTTGTGTAGGTGCATGGATCATGTCTCCATGATATTGACATTTAGTACAAAATTTCACAAAGTGACAAGCATATTTCTCTAAGGTTTTCCAAAAATACCCCAGGTGAAGGATTTTCTTAGCTAAATTTAATCCACTTGAATGCAACCCACAAATCCCCTCGTGGACATCTCTTAAAGCTAATCTCAATTTCTCTTCCTCTAGACACCTAAGGAGCATTCCCTCAAGACCCTTGCAATACAATGTGTCTGATAGGATGGTATAACGAGTCGATTGTCTTATGAAATGTCATTTTTGAGCTTGGGTTTGGTCCAAAGGTAAGGTTTGGTCTATAATATAAGTGTAAATTGGTCCATACCAAGGTGAGTCATGTCCATTAAGAAGGGCAATTATTTGGGTATCAGGTAGGTTAAATGCTGATTTTGCCAACTCTTCCACAAAGAATTCGTACGTCGCATTCTGATCAGGCATTTGGAGTAATGAAGCCAAGGTAGCCATTGCATCAACATGTAATGTCTAAGCTTGTGAGAGGAAAACAACACTGTTAGGCAAGCCCTTTCCATGAAGCTATAGTTTAATTCATATTTTGTCAGTTTTCTACTCAAGTATTAAATGGCTCTTTCTTTTCCTTCATTGTTTTCTTATGCCAATAGGACCCCTAAATATTTCTTTGTTGCTGATACATAAAGTAACAAGGGTTTTCCTTTGATAGGTAAAATCAAGATCAGTGGATTCACCAAGTATGTTTTTAATAATGTGAAAGCTTTTTCACACTCCTCATCCCATGTAAAAATGGTGTCTTTATGTAGAAACCTTGTGAATGAATGACACTTTTCTGCCAATTTGGAAATGAATCTCCTTATATATTGAAGCCTTCCTTGAAGAGACATCATTTGGCTAATATTTTTAGGGATTTCCATGTCCATTATTTCTTGAACTTTCTCAGGGTCTACTTCAATGCCTTTTGCAGAAATAATGTAACCTAAGAGTTTGCCGGATTGCACCCCAAAAGCACATTTCCTGGGATTGAGTCTCACTTTGAATTTCTGTAACCTTGTGAAGATCTTTTCTAAATTTGTAAGTGATCCTTTATTTCATGTGATTTTGCTAGAATATCATCCACATAGTCTTGTAAAAAGGTATGCATCATATCGGGGAAAATGGTGCTCATTGCTCTTTGATAAGTTGCTCTGACATTTTTGAGACCGAAGGGCATTACATTCCAACAAAAGGCTCCCCATGGGAATGTGAAATCTATCTTTTCTTGGTCTTCAGGTGCAATTCTAATTTTATTGTATCAACTAAATCCATCCATCAAGGAAAGCATAGAATGAACCGCTGTTAAGTCCACCATAGCATCAATGCTAGGTAGTGGAAAATCATCTTTTGGGAAAGAAATATTAAGGTCTCTAAAATCTGTGCAAAATCTAATGGATTTGTCATGTTTTGTGACTAGTACAATTTTTGATATCCATTCTGCATATGAAATCACTCTTATGAATCTAACCTTGAGTAGCTTTTCCAATTCTGCTTTTACTTAAAGTGCCACATGAGGGTGCATCTTTCTCAATTTTTCTTTACGAGTTTCACACCAGGTTTCACATTTATATGATGCATTATAAAGCCTGAAGCTAACCTTGGCATGTCATCATAAGACCATGCAAATTTAATTTTCTTTTCTTGAAAGAATACAATGAACTCCTTCCTTTCTGATGGACTCAAAGATGCTGCCATTGTTAACTTTCTCCATTGGTTCAATGAGGATGGGTGAAATTTCATCTTCATGTTATAGTTGTGTATCTAACCTCTCTTCCTTAGGTGCCAAAATTGGGTTTTCACCTTTAGAAACATCCGATATTTTTACTTTTTTAGGTTCTAGCACTGCCACATGGTGGTTTTCACCACTAGAACTTTTCATTTTTTTGTATTTTTTTCTTTTATTTTTTGGATTGAGAGGTTGGACCCCCACCTCTATCATTATGTCTGGATCATATTCATTGATGGAAGAAGATGGCTCAACCACATTTAGGTATTGGGCCATTACAAGGTCATTGGGAAAGTATAACAAGTCATTTGGTTTAGATAAATCCCAATCTATGAGTTCGAGGTGCATTAAGGCTAAGGATTCGTTTGGAAAATTGTCATTCAAAGGGTTTAGGGACATGCCCTCATTTGAAGGTTCATACATTGTATCACTTAGGTCTATGACATGGGCTTCCTCAAGATGTTCCATGGAAGTAGGATCAAAATCTCCTTCACTAGAGTCCTCACTGATTTCAATGGGAAACGTGTGGATTAAATACAATGTTTGAATCACCCCCCATTAAGGTACCCAAGGTTTTCCTATCCATTGATTATTCCGAGATGCTTGACCTATGTTAGATTCTTGAGGTTCACTAGACACTTGTGTAGAACTCAAATCTTGATGTTCATTGTCTTGACTTGTGACATTGGGAATAGTTGCATATGTGTGAATAACATCAGCTTCTATATCATGATAAGACTCTTTAAAAAAGGAATACCACTCATAATCTCTTGAATCATCTTCACTCTCAGAACCTACCATGTGTACATATTCATGAAAATCATACATTGGACTTGAAATTTCTCCTTTGTGTTGAAAAACTATTCCGGATTTCTCTTCTTTTGATCTCCAAGCTAGTTCAATGGGTTTCAACAATCCTCTATTCCTAACTACTAAGGGTCCTCTTCCCTTATATCCCATTTTTTGCATAATTATATACCCTTTTCCATAGTGATCAGTTTGAATGTTTATGTGGTGTACTCTTTCCGTGGAATTATTTGAAGTGTCTTCCTCTTTGTAGAGCCATTGTAGCACTTCATTATCCTCCTTTTCTAAGGTATATTTTTCACTCTCTCTCTCACAAAATGAGAGTTATATTTACGAGAAGGATGAGAACTTGATAGTTTTCCATGTGTCCGAGGAGAGGTTGGTAAATCAAATAGGAAAATAGAATATTCCTCCACTCCCTTGGAGTTGATTTTACATTGTTTTTCAAAGTTATGCATCAATTCACTCATCTTTTGATATTGATCCTTCTTCGCTTGTTCTCTTTCTTCCTTGGAGGGTTTCAAAATTTCCATGTTCAATGTAGAAGTCTTAACTGAATTATCATGTGAATTTTGACCCTCATAACTCATCTTTTCCTTTCCCTTAGTTGATGTAGTTGAGTTAGTTTGATTAGGGTTTGATGTAGATGTAGCATTTGAACTTTCCTCTTTAAGTTCTTCATTAGTGATACTAGGGATGAATCCTTCCCTATTGTGAGGAATAAATAATTCATGACTTGGCTTCAATGTGTTACAATATTAAAAGGGATTAGAATATCCTCCAATTGTGATCTCTTCATCCATATGTGGAAACTTTATGCATTGATGATAAGTAGAAGGTACCACTTGCATCTCATGAATCCAAGGTCTTCCCAATAAGATATTATAAGTTAATTTCATGTCGAGAACTTGACATATGGTGTCTTTTTTGATAGGTCCCACTTGAATAGGTAAAAAAATCATGCCTTTTGAAGACCTTTCTTCCTCATCATAAGTCTTAATGGTAATTTTATTTTTAGGGTCAATGGATGATTTAGATATCCCTAAAGACTTGACAAGGTTCAATGTACAAATATTAAGACTGGCTCCCCCATCAATGAGAACTCTCTTAACCCTATGCCTTTGGATTAACACTTGTATATGCAAGGGAAAATTTTGAGGGTGGGTAATAGACATATCATCTTGTTAGGAGAATGAAAGGAAATGAAGAGCTATGAGATGCCCTACCGTATTTTAAAACTTATCTTCCTCCAAGGTTATAGGAACATTCGTCTCCACTAGGGATTTTTCCAAGATTTCTTTGTGATTAGGAGATAGTTTCAACAACTCCAAGATAGAGATTTATGCTGGAGTTTTGTGCAATTGATCTACCAAACTATAAGGCTTGATTGAATAAGATGTTGGTTTAGCCAAAGTAGTTGTTGAAGTAAGAATAAAAGGTTTAGGGAAACTTCCTTGTAGGGTAACTCTTACTGCTTTCTCCCTAGTTACAACATTAGAGGTCTCTTTGTTAGGTTGTTCTTTGATTACCACAACATTGATAGTACTATCATGTCTAGATAGGGAATAATAGTATTGTCATATCTATGGGCAAAGTTTACATTGTTGTTGCCTCTCGAATTGTTTCCATTATTCCCTCCATTGCGAGCATTGGAAGATTCACCCTTTTCATGTTTGTAGAAAGGAGTTTTAAATTCTGTGTGGTATTCATTATTTTGAGGTCCTTCTACCTTATCATTCATTGTCAATTATATCTTCCACTATATGTATCAAACACATGCAATCATTTGTTTTATGTCCTTGATTCCTATGGTATTCACAATGACTAGACTCACTCAACCATGTAGGTTTGATTTGTGGTTCATATGGTTGAGCTCTAGGTAAGTCAATAATATTATTAGAAATGAGAGTTCTTAATGCCTTCTGAAGTGGTTCACCCAAAGGCATGAATGTCCTTTTAGGAGTTGATGTAAAGAATGGCTTAGGATTGTTAGCCCCTTGGTTGTTCCCAAAGTTATTATTGTTAGTATTGTTGTTGAAAGGTACTTTGGGTTCTTGAGTCACATTGTTAGCTTGAGCGGATCCTTTTGTAAGATTGAAAGGGGTGGCCTTAAAATTATTTGACTCTACAACTCCATCATTGACCACTCCTTTGTTGTTATTCCTCATCCAAAACCGGTTATTGTTAGGAGGATTTCTATTTTGATTGTTATTGGAGGTATTATCATTATTGTTTTTATGAAGCTTAAGTTCTCCAATTTTAACCAATACCTCTTCCGTGGTAACCTTATTTTCAATTAGGTCTTGGAAAGACCTAGGACATTGTAACCTTAACCGATAATTCATCTCATTAGTTAAGCTATTAATAAAGATGCCCATCTTCTCATTTTCAAGTACACTTCGATGGTATCTAGAAAATACCACTCTCCATCATTGTAAGAAAAGTAGGAATCCTTCTCCCTCTCGTTGCTTGGTGTTACATAAATTTATCATTGTAACCTCATGTTTGATATTGTAGGAATAATGAGTTACAAATTTGGAGGCCAATTCTTCAAAAGTTCAAATGCTGGAGGGTAACTTGGAAAACCACTCCATTTCCATGCCTCCTAAACTCCTACGAAACAATCTCATTAAATACGTTGTATCATGCATAAACTCAAGGCTTAATGCACACAATTCACTTAAATGATCTTGGGGATTAGATGCTCCTTCATACTTATCATATTTAGGAAAAACAACATTATTTGGGAATGGGACCATAATTAGGGTTTTATCGAATGGAAAAGGACACAAAGCTTCGATGGAAAAGGGTTTAGGAGCCCCTCTTTGTTTCATTATGTCCAATTACATTTGGAATAATTTGAATTGTTGATTCATGATATCAATAGGACTTGCCTTGTCTTATTTTTGTTTGAGTTGATTAACATCATAATCATGAGGGAGTTTAAGAACTGCTTGGGCTAGGTCTAAAAAGTACTTCTCCCTATCTCTATCCAACACTTTCTCATAAGTTTCAGGAAGAATGGGATTTGCATGGCTTTGTTAACCTTCTCATCAGTTGCTTCTTCATCATTAGCATCAACATTTCCCCCATTGTTGTTGTTATTCAACTACACCACCTCCATCTTTATTCATATCCTTATTATCATGATTGATTTGATCAGGGTCCATGTTTCCAAATGGGAAAGACATAGTTGGTTCCTCTTCTCATTTAGGTTCTTGTGTTGGTCTCAAAGAAGTGAACATGTCTCTTGGAAAAGGAATCTTTTGTCTTAGATATGACCTATCTGATTGCAGGGTGTTCTTAATGTAGTGAGATTGAGTAAAATCCAGCATGGACATGAATTGCATTTTAAAATGTTGGCTTTCTCACCTAAGTTGATCAATCCCTTATGATTTTTTGAAAAATGTCCAAACCTAGGGATTCTGATCAATTTAAATTTATGAACAATTGGAAAACCCAAAAGGGTACTCAAATATAAAATCAATTTTTTTCCAAGTATTTGAGAAGTATCCATTGTTTGCCCTTCTTTGTTTCTGGGTGTCACTTGCCTGTGTGTAGGCACAACTTAAATCTTAATAGGCGTTAACTGGAATTTGTATATGTGACACTCTGTAATGGAACAGGTGGATTTTTCCTATTGATAGGCGTTGTTTAAAACTTTTTAGGTGTCACTTTCCAGTGACTTATGCGGTATTGAAATGCTGTCAGGCGTCATTTAAGTATCACAGGCATCATTTAAATGCTTAGAGGCGGCACTTTGTAGATCCATTTTGTTTTTCTTAGAATTTTTTTTTATTTTTAAAAGATTTAAAGTTTGATCAGGTCTGCAGAATATTCTTTCTTGAAAGTTTAAAACAAAGGCAACCCACATGTCAAGTTTGCACCATGTCCCTAAAACAACACTAAATGTGTATGTTCTCGATCATTTTAAACAGGTATATAACAAGAATATCTTCCACACAATTCTACCTAAAGTCAAATTTGGATTTTAAACACTTGGCTCTAGTAGGTAGGCTTGCTACTTATTTAGGATTTATTGATCACCTCTGTTCTAAATAATTCCAAGTCCTTCTACCCCCTTGCGGGCTTCCTACATGCACAAAAGTATGATTTTGCGCATTCCCGAATGACTACTCAAGGAAGTGAAGACACTTGCACACAATAAAATCACATTCCCATTAAGGAAGAATGCATTTATTTATAGTGGGTTGGATAGTATCATGGGAAAGTGAGTGTCTCCCACTTTGGGCCGTTCACTCTCACCGTCCTCGTAAGGAAATTATCGGGAGGCATGCCCTCTAAAGCTCTATTTTAACTAGCATGTATATGAAAGAAAGAAAGAGAACTTGGTTCAACAAGTTTGGTAATTTGATTCACTTAAAAAGTGAAGAGCATATCCCTATTGTTGTTCCTTGTTCAAAACACTTCAAACAAAAATGATTCTTTTTCAACCTTGTTACAAAGAGGTTCTTATAATTGAAGTGTTTGGTTAATTTTGCCTTCTTAATTAGCTAGATTTAAACAAAATGCCACAATTTAAGAAATGCAAGCTTGATGAGAAGATTACCTCTTTCAAAGATAGCAATGGCTAGGCGCTTTTTTAAGTTTTTTTGCTTGTTTTTCAACTCACCTCTGTTAGGATTGGATAATACTGAGAGGGGGGGGGGGGGGAGTCATTATTNTTGTTTTTCAACTCACCTCTGTTAGGATTGGATAATACTGAGAGGGGGGGGGGGGTGAGTCATTATTATAGAACTTAATTAAATTCTTCAACCATTTAAAAATTAACCACAAATTTGTTGTGAAGAAAAGAATATAAACAAATGACACAGTACTCATAACACCATATTTTGTTTTCAAGGAAATGCTGGCCAAGGGAAAACCCCAGTGGGGATGGTACCCACAAGCATGTACTAAAGTATAATATCCCTGTTAGGAGACCTAGCCATGTTAGAGGCTGAATATTACATAGCACATTTCCTTGTTATAGGAATTGCAACCTTGTTAAACATTCACAATACCTGTTAGGGGCCAACTAAGCTTACAACTCTTACAAAGTAATTATTTTTACAAAATATTCTTAGTCATGAACAAAAACAAGAAAAATTGGTGCTTAGATAGTTCCTTTATATTTCTTCAATGATCTATGTCATTCTCTTCTCTGCTATTCACTCAACAACTCATCCAACTGATCATCAACAACAACCTTCATACCTTTATCAAAAAAAGTCTTACATGTATATCTCACAACTTTACAAAGTCGGCTCCCATTATGAATATTACAAATATTACAAATTTGGCCTTCAGTACAAAATACATTTAATATAGTAAATATAAAATGCATATTTAGTGCTCTTGCATAGTCAATGTGGAGGTTACCAACAACAAAAATCCAACTTTGATTTCCTGGAGTCCAAGTCATACTCCCTCAATCTTCGCTACTCTCCAACTGCTCTGTATCATTGTTCTGCTACAGTGTGTCTATCTTCAATTCTTTCTAACTCGCCGTAGACATAACCAAAACCAAATCAATCTTAGGTGGAGGTCATACATAATTGATCACTTTCCAACAATCTCTCCCTTTGGCATTGATTGCAACACTTAACGAAAAAATGAATAAGTGTTCCAACAAAACTATCTCCTCTATAATCTTCCTTTCCTCTTCTTGTCTCTTTTCTATTTTATTTTCTTCTCCTATATAATTTTTCTTTTCTTTATTTTATATATATATATATATATATATATATATATATATATATATATTCTCTTCTCTTCTCCCCCTTTGACAACAATGACAAAGGCTCATACAAAACAATAGGTTTTAGTGCTTGCTCACCAGTTTCAGATTATCCTGAAAGGATTCTTCCAAGATCTTCACTTCTGCATTCCATGTTTTGGACAATATTTGGCTACTATGAATTAAGCCATTCAGTGAAAACAATGTGGTCTCAGCTTCTTTCAATTTTGTGGGCATATATTTAGTTAGTGAATTTGTCACTTTCTCCAAGTCTGAGAGATGAACCTCAAGTATGTATAGCTTAGGAGTGATAAAGCTCTTCAGTAGATTGAATATTGTTAATACTCTCCCTTTCTCATTATCCAATACACTGCGTTTAGCCAAAATTATTGTGACTTCCTTGTCTAGCTCTATTGTGGATTTTGAAGATGTTTCACAACTGTCCATCATACTACTCAGAGTGTTGGAAATATTCAGGACTAACAGAGTTACTGAGAGGGGAGGGGTGAATCAGTAACACTTAAAACTTTAAAGTATTTCTGCACTTTTATATTCTTTAACCATTCATTCATCTAATCTACTGCAA
>MU225764.1:240068-260772 GCA_018584345.1 Thuja plicata
AAATAAACTTATTTAATTCATTTAGAAATATAGGAATTTAATTATTAAAACAATAAAATTGCTTTTTAATAATTAGAGGACTATAGCCATTTTAATTAAATTAAATAGGCTAGGGGAATGGGTTGATTGCAAGTGATTATTTGATTTAGGGATTATTTAATTCCTTTATAATTAAATACTATAGCCATGTTTGATTTTTATTTGATCTTATTGGTCGAAATTGATTTGAATTGTATGGCTATAATAAATAATATAAATCAGTGATAAAAATCACCTAGGATATTAAATTGATTAAAAGAATTATGCCAAGCAGTAACAGGGTCGTTTGGACATAAATCGAGGGTATGATCACACTTAGGGCAAATAGGGTCTATAGTTGCGACAGAATGAATTTAGGTGGTTACAAATGGTACTAGAGATTTTATCTTCCAGTGACCTGGAGCTATCAATTACCTCACCAAAAAAAATTCTTACCTTTACTGTACATTGTAGCATCATTCCTCATCTTGTCGATAATTTCTTCAACCTCATTCCTTGCATCAAGGGCTCTATATTTGATACGTAGGTCCTTGATATTATGGAATGCCCACTTTTCAATGTTGAAGGCCCATATAGCCTTGTTTTTGGAAACTTTTAGGACACTCATGTTATTCACCCTTTTAGTGTTGAAGTCTTGTTCTGATATGGCTTCCTCAGTATTGTTTTGATTCTACCTATTCTCACCCTTCTCAATGTTTTGTTCCCTTGTTGGATTCTCAGGTGGGATGGAATCAGCCTCTTGGTTGATAGTATTTCTAGGAGAGTCCACATGAATGTTACCTTTTTCATTATCATCTTGGGTATCCATCTCCGTGAACCTAGTATCATCCCCATTAAGCACCTCATTATCCAAATTTTTGTCAGTAATCTCATTGTCTGCTTTACCATCATCATTATATTCATCGGATCCCATTTGGGTATCCTCCATGTAATATTGAATAATAGTATTGATGGGACTAATGACCTCTTCAAGGATTTCTTGTTGAAGGTCTATCATAGTTTGACAAGCATAATCTTTTTTAGCATCCATCACTTTGTCATTCTCATCATTTAGATTATTTTCCTTCTCAGGAGTCTCCTTGGTACTCTGCTCACCTTTCACCAAGGCTTCATCCTGAGAATAAACTTCTTCATTATCATCATCCAATTTCATACCTTCCACTTCGTAAAAAATTGATAGCGTAGCCTCTTTTTTACCAGACTTAACCTTTTTGGTTTTCTTGCTGGGAGATGGATTAACCTTCTTACTTGCATTGGTATCCACTCTCTTCCTCTTATGTAATCCAAATTTATTAGGGACCAATTCCAGGATATGGTCTCTCGCATATTCTAGAATAAGAAGAATCAGACCCTTGTAAAGCACATGACTGGATTTGACTCTGTGATTCGTAATACTCTGGTTAAGGGAGCTCAGAAGGAAGTAGGCGAAGGAAACCCTAACTTTTTGACATAAGTGATTCATTAGAACAAAGTGAAAATTGTAGACTTTGGAAAGTATGCCATCTAGGGTAATGTATTCCATAATAACCCTTAAAAATTTAGCCCAAATGAGCTTAATGTTAGCAATATTAACATAATCAACATTTTCATTAACAAGCAGAGCCTTTTCTTCATCTATTTTGGGGAAATCCTTATACGCCTCATTCCCATTTTTTTTTCTTTGGAAAAGTTAATACCCTCTAGAGGTAGACGCGTACTCTCAGCAATAAGATCTAAGGTAAGAGGGAAAGGTTTACCTGTAATATGCACCTTTCCATTCTCCCAAACAACAACAAACTCCCTGGTGATCTCTTTGTTGTGACCATGCAAGCATTTGAAATACTAGGTGACTCTGCCCTTCTTGAGTTTTCTCCATGCCTCCTTATCCTAGATCCATTTTCATTCTGTGGGTTCCTCTCTCTTGAGATCGCCACCCATCTCTTCTTCTTCCTTCATGCAGCTATTATCACCAATGCAGTTAATTTTCTTCTTCTCAAACTTATTTGGCTCCAAATTTCTTAGACTTAACATGCAATAATCATAATAAATGGTATTCAGCTCCAACTTCTTCTTGAACACCCACAAAGTGTGTGTGACAAGACAAGTATTAATACAAATTCATCCCACTTGCACTTCATCTTAAAAGTACATGAGCTCTATTTCATATCATGCAATATCATCATTAAATCTAATTACTCCCTCCTTTTGGTTGATCTTGTCATGATTAATGAGACTTTTGATCTCATCATTAATCTTATTCATTCCAATCCACTTGCTAATGGAGTCATTCTTTACTCCTATATTAGCCAACCCATCAGCAACCTTCTTAGATTCACGGTACTTATGAGTGATATAGAAGATTTCAAATTTAGAGGCAATCTTATTGATTTTCTCTATGATACGATATATTGTCCACGAGGGTTTGCTTAGGTCTTTGATATTATTGTTGATGTTGAAGGAATCTCCCTCCAGCCATAATTTTTACATCCCATCTCATATACCAACATAATGGTATTAAGAGTTGCCATGGATTCTGTTAGAATAGTCCCAAAGGATAACTAAGAGGTGGGGTGAATTAGTTATCAATAACTTCAGTTCTTTTACTTCCTTAACTTCAGAATACAAAAAAGTAAATACTTAATCAGATAACACAGTACAAAACAAACAATTTGATTATGGGGAAACCAAATGGTAAAAACCCCGGTGAGAATTAGCACCCACAATAAACTATACTTGTTTATAGTAATCCCTGTTAGAAGATATTTCAACCCTGTTAGGAGTTGTACAATACAATGCAATAAGTATAGTGACCTGGTTAAGGGTCGGACCTTGTTAGGAGTCTTTTACAAATAACTCTGTTAGGGGTGGTGGACTCACTATCCAAAAGCTTACTACTTGATGGTGAAGGATACAACCTTCTGTATAACAGATATGCACTATATTTGATGATGAACTATAGAGTAGACCTGCTATCTTGATCAGTTCTAGTGTATTACAATCTTTCACTTGTTCTTCACATAGACTCTTGATGAATGAACCAACTCTGATAATCTTCTTTGTACATCTTTCTTCTCTTTTTGTATCATTCACACTTAGCATTTACAAATTAACTACTATAAGTATCTTCTCCAAATTAGGTCATGTCAGCTCTTACAAACACTTCAACAACATCTTAGTCAGCTTAACTAAGCACGCAAACAATATTAAGTCTGCGCAAGTCAAACTAAACAGACGCGACGCTTCACTGAGTCAGCTTCACCAAATCAACTCAAACAACACGATCTTGATGTAATATGATAGGAGTGTTTAACCAAAGATATTTAACTCATAACTAACCATGAATATACACACACATATCTTGAAGATAGGTGCAACTCAAGAAACACATTATATACGTCGGCCCTAAACACTTACACTTCCAAAACTATAACTGCCAATAACAAAATTGCATAACTTTACTGAAACATCATATCTGGGTCTGCGTGTATGAACATAACATAATAAACATGTCAACAACATGTATCTATCCACGCAAGTCTTCACATCATCATTCTAATAAGTACATACAAAATTACTACTGTGTATTATATGTTGTCATCAATGACAAACATACAATCAATCAACTGCTCAGAATCAAATCTCCAACAATCTCCCCCTTTGACATTGATGACAACATATGATATTAAAAACATCCTCTGTTCATGGTGTCCTCTTTCTTTTACAATCTTCTCAATATCCTCATCAAAAGATTTCTCTAAAATACTACAGTTTCTCTGACTGTGTTTTTGTTCCATGTATATACTCCCCTAGAGTATATGCTCCCCCTTAGTATATACTCCCCCTTACTATATACTCCCACTTTGACATCAATGGAAAAGGGTGCCATAGATCTTTAGGTATAGGTACTACTCCAGAAGTAGAGTAGTCAACCATTCATTAGTCACTTAATGACTGATGTTCTTGCTGCTTCTTCTAAACAGACTCGGGAGAGGGAATTACTCCCAACTTCTCCCTGAGATACTCAAAATTATCCTTTGATAAAGGCTTTGTGAAAATATCTGCCAACTGTTCTTTGGTACTCACATAGTCCAATTTAAATTCTTTGTCTGCAACCTTTTCTCTTAAGAAATGGTACTTGATCTCTATGTGTTTTGTATTTGCATGCATCACAGGGTTCTTAGACATGTTGATAGTGCTAGTATTGTCACAGTGAATAACAATAGGATAATCAACCTGAATGCCAAAGTATTTAACCATCTGCTTGATCCAAACCATAGTTGAACAATTTAGTGTTGTTGCAACATATTCAGCTTTTGCTGTAGACTGAGAAATAGAGTTCTGCTTCTTTCTTATCCAAGAAACCAACCTGTTTCCAAGAAATACTGCTCCTCCTGAAGTGCTATTCCTATCATCAATACAACCTACCCAATCTACATCTGTATACACATGAAGTTGTACATTCTATAATTTTGGATACCATAGACCATAGTCTATAGTTCCCTTTAGATATCTGAATATACTCTTGATTGCCATTAGGTGATTTTTCTTGGGTTCAGCTGCAAATCTTCCAATAATACCAACTGCATTAGATATGTCAGGTCTAGATTGAGTTAGATAAATGAGTTTACCAATCATAGATTTGTATAATGTCTTATCAACTGTTGTGGAGTCATCATCTTTTGAAAGCTTGCTTCCTACTATCATGGAGTGCATACTGGCTTACAATCATCCATCTGAAAAGTCTTCAATATTTCCTTCACATATTTAGACTGATTAATGAATATACCTTTATCTTTTTGCTTTACATTCAGTGCCAAAAAGTATTATATAGGACCAATCATACTCATTTCAAATTCATTCTGCATTTCTTTTTCAAATGCTTTACTGAGCTTGTCATTACCCCCAAAGATAATGTCATCAAAAAATATAGCAAATAATAATAATCCATCAGATGTTTCTCTTATAAATAGGTTATAATCTTCTGTTCCTTTCTTGAATCCAATCTTGGTAAGATATCCATCAAGTCTCTCATACCAAGCTCTTGGGGAATTTTTTAGACCATAGAGTGCTTTATTCAATCTGCATACCATGTCTAGTTTATCTAAAAGACTAAATCCTTCTGGTTGTTCAATGTAGACTTCTTCATTCAAGTCATCATTCAAAAAAGCTGATTTTACATCCATTTGATAAACTTTAAAGTCTTTGAATGTTGTGTATGCCAAAAACAACTTAATGGCTTCTAGTCTACTCATAGGGGCAAATGTATCAGTGTAGTCTATTCCTTCTCTCTGTGCATATCCTTTACATACCAATATTTCTTTGTTTCTTACTACTGTACCATCTTCATTCATCTTGTTTCTGAATACCCACTTTGTTCCAATCACATTTTTGTCACTAGGTCTAGGGACCAATTCCCATGTATCATTTTTTATTATCTGATATAATTCTTCTTTCATTGCATTCTTCCAATCAGAATCATTACAAGCATCTTCAACACTTAAAGGTTCAATCTGTGAAAGTAAACATACCTCTTCATCCATTGCTAGGACTTTTGCTTTTGATCTGGTGAAAACACTGCTGCTATGATCTCCAATGATGTCATCTCTAGAGTGGTATCTAGATGTGAATTTTGGAACCTTAGGTGTTTCTTCTTCTTCTGTAACATGTGATTTTTCTCTGCTTGATTCAGGTTCATTGCATGAGACATCAATGAAATCAAACATTTCTTCAATAACAGTATCTTTGTTGCTAGGCCTGGATTCATCTTCAATCATAGGTGCATATTCATAGTATCTTTCTTGAACCATAAAATTCTCATCAATTTTTACATGAGTACTTTCAATTATCTTTTTCAATCTCAAATTGAAACATCTATATGCTTTGATTTTTGTAGAGTAACCAAGGAAAATACCTTCATCACTTCTAGCATCAAACTTACCAATACCATCATCTCTCTTGATCTAGCACTTACTGCCAAAGATTCTAAAATATTTTACTGTAGGTACACTTCCAAACCAAATTTCATAGGAGGTCTTATCTGCGCCTGGCCTCAATTGAGTTATGTTAATAGTATACACTGCTGTGTTCACTGCATCTCTCCAGTAGGTGTGTACAAATTTTCCTTTAATCATCATAGTGCACGTTGTATCAAGTATTATTATGTTCCTCCTTTATGCTATCCCATTCTTCTGAGGGGTTCTAGGTTCACTCAACTATCTTTTTATTCCATGTTCTTCACAATAGTCATAAAACTGATCAGAGGTGAACTCTACTCCTCTATCTGATCTCAGACATTTCAGTCTTAATCCAGATTCATTCTCAACCTTAGCTTTGAATATTTTTAATTTTTCAAAGGCTTAAGATTTCTCCCTTAAGAATGCAACCCACATCATCCTAGAAAAATCATCAACTAACAAAATGAAATACCTTTCTTCGTAATATGATCTTGTTTGGGTAGGACCACACAAATTTGTATGCACTAGGTCCAATTTGTTCTTAACTGAGTTTTTCTTGCTTCTGAAGGAAATCCTTACATGCTTTCCCATAACACATTCCCTACATATAGTGTCAATAGGTCTTGCAATACTAGGAAGGTCTCGGACTACCTTAACATTACTTATCTTTACTATATTATCAAAATTGATGTGACATAGTCTCTTGTGCCATAGCCAACTGTCATCCACCTTTACAACAAAACAACTTACATCAGAATTAAGCTGAAAAAACATTACCTTTTGTTTTGGAGCCTGATGAAATCATGTCTCCATCCTTTTTGTTAATGATGCACTTGTTTTCTTTGAACTCCAAATGATAACCCTTGTCAAGTAGTTGTCCAACACTCAAGAAGTTATGATGTAATCCATCAACATATAGAACATCAACTGCCTTGTTCTTTCCATCCAAAGTGATAGAACTTCTGCCTATGATAGGTTTAGGAGTGTTATCTCCAAATCTAACCATATCACCTTTGTATTTGTCTAGATGAATGAATCTATCTTTGTCACCTGTCATATGATGAGAGCATCCACTGTCAATGATCCAATCAGTTCTGATGTCTGCTTTGGAAATTAGGGCTAGCTCTTGTTCTTCTGTTTCATCTGCAATGTCCATTTCCTCAAGCAAACTTTCCATGTCTCTAAGGGCAATGAATCCAATTTCATCTTCTCCTAAATCTTCATCAGTTACACCTTCTTCAGCATGATAACATTCCTTCTTATATTTGGGTTTGTAAACAAATCTAAACTTCTTGACTCTTGTGGGACACTTAGATGCAAAGTGACCAATCTTGTTACATGAAAAAAATTTGAATGAAATTTGTCCTTCATATTTTCCTTTTCCTTTCTTTTCTCTTCGAGCAATCATAGCAATGATTTCTTCAATTTCTTCATCAACTTCTTCTTTCTCATTATGAATGGAGATGTGTAAGGATTTCTTACCATGGACTGAGGCTTTGAAAGTTGTTTCACTTTTAGGTTTAGTCTTCAATCTTGATATCTCAAATGCAGATATTTTGTTGATCAAAGTCTCTCTCTTGAAATCTTGTGAGAATTGCATGGTTTCCTCTAGAATACTGATCTTTTTTTATATCCTGATGTTAAATTGGTTAGCAACTTGTCCATTATATCTTCTTTTGATATTTCTCCACCATTGTTTCTGATTCTAGATACTGCTTCATTTATTCTTTGATTGTAGGCTCTAATGTTCTCTTCAGGTAACATCTCAAGACTATTGTATTTCTTTTTCCATGTCTTCCTGCATGCATTCTTTGCTTTAATATATCCTTCAAACATATCTTCTAAATACTTCCATATGGTATATGCTCTGTCAATTTTCTTGATCTCAGAAAATTCACTGTCAGATAAGGTGCTGATTAGGGATTCTTTGGCAATTGCATTATTGGTAAATGTTTCCTTTTGTCTATTAGTAGTATCATCCTTTGCAAGGTCTTTTAGAGATGGAATTGCAACTTCTTCTGTGGAAATTTCAAAGATATCAAAGCCAACACATTGTAGATGTGTTATTATTTTGTTTTTCCAATCTAGATAATTTTCTCCATTGAACTTAGGGCTTTCTTTTCTGAAGTAAGACATCTAATCTACCTTAAGCTGTTAGGCTTCTTGTCCAAGGCACTTGGCTCTGATACCAATTGTTAGAATAGTCCCAAAGGATAACTGAGAGGGGGGTGAATCAGTTATTAGTAACTTCAGTTCTTTTACTTCCTTAACTTCATAATACAACAAAGTAAATACTTAATCAGATAACACAGTACACAACACACAATTTGATTATGGGGAAACCAAATGGTAAAAACCCCAGTGGGAATTAGCACCCACAATAAACTATACTTGTTTGTAGCAATCCATGTTAGAAGATATTTCAACCCTGTTAGGAGTTGTACAATACAATGCAATAAGTATAGTGACCTGGTTAAGGGTCATACCCTGTTAGGAGTCTTTTACAAATAACTATGTCAGGGGTGGTGGACTCACTGTCCAAAAGCACACTGCTTGATGGTGAAGGCTACAACCTTCTATATAATAGATATGCATTATATCTGATGATGAAATATAGAGTAGACCTTCTATCTTGATCAGTTCCAGTGTATTAAAATCTTTCACTTCTTCTTCACATAGACTCTTGATGAATGAACCAACTCTGATAATCTGCTCTGTACATCTTTCTTCTCTTTTTGTATCATTCACACTTAGCATTTACAAATGAACTACTATAAGTATCTTCTCCAAATTAGAAGGTCATGTTGGCTCTTAGAAACACTTCAACAACATCTTAGTCAGCTTAACTAAGCACGCAAACAATATTAAGTCTGCGCAAGTCAAACTGAACAGACGTGACGCTTCACTGAGTCAGCTTCACCAAATCAACTCAAACAACATGATCTTGATGTAATATGATAGACGCATTTAACCAAATATAGTTAACTCATAACCAACAATGAATATACACATGCATATTCTGAAGATAGGCACAAATCAAGAAACACGTTATATACGTTGGCCCTAAATAGTTACACTTCCAGAACTGTAACTGCCATTAATAGAATTGCATAACTTTACTGAAACATCATATTTGGGTCTGCGTGTATGAACATAACATAATAAACATGTCAACAACATGTATCTATCCACGCAAGTCTTCACATCATCATTTTGATAAGTACATACAAAATTACTACTATGTATTATATGTTGTCATCAATGACAAACATACAATCAATCAACTGCTCAGAATTAAATCTCCAACAGATTATGCTCTATGATTATATTGAAGACCCAAAGGGACCTCCACTCATCTAACACAGGTACCCATCCAGCCTCTAATAATACCACTTCCTCTTTCCACTCCCATATTTCTATTAGCTGCCCCATAAAATTTATCTTTGACCCATCCATTGGGAGGGGAGGACCATCAGGCATTAGCTCTAGGATGAGGGACATTGATAGTAGTGGAACTAAAGTACCAATTCATGATATTCTCCAGAGTCTCTTGGGAAGAGATCAAAGTAGGATTTTTATCGATCATAATTTTGAAATTATCCTCCATCCCTCTACAGATATGATTACTGACTGCCTTAGGTTTAGATTATTTCTCTTGAAATACTCTATTATTTCTTTCCTTCTAGATACGCCAACAAAAGTGAGGAAGATGAATTTTCAAAATTCTTTTTCCGTATTTTTCGAGTACAGACAACTCCATTGAGTAACAAAATCCTACCAAAGGAGAGGAAAAAGCCAACAAACATTCCATTTTCTCAAAATGATCTCCCATACCATACGGGAATAGGAGCAATGCATCATAATATGGTCATAAGATTTGGCCTCCTCCATACAAAGAAAACATCTATTAGGAAGATAGAGACCCCTTTTAATAAGGTTATCCAAGGTTAGAGGTTTATTCTGATATAAGAGCCAAGAGAAGAAGTTGATTTTACGAATGAGAAATTTATACCACACATTTGAACAAAGAGGTCTTTCCTCACCCAGGGTCAAAAGATCACAAGCAGAGGCCACTATGTAGATTCTATCTAGATTAGAAGCCCATATAATTTTATCTTGAATGTTATCCTCAAAAAACTAGGACTGCAACTTGAACTGGAGAGAAAAGAACCTTCTGTCTATGTCTCCCAAGTTTATCCACTTATTTCCTTTCCAATAGTCCTTAACTTTTTCTTGAGTTGTTTCTTTGCATCTAGCTATATCTTGTTTCCAGTCGTGGATTTTGGATAGAGGGTCCTTTTGTAACCAGTTTTCTTTCCATAAATCAATTTTTCTTCTATCCCCTAGCTTCCATCTCATACCCTTAATAATCAGATCCTTTGTTGAACTTATGTTGTTCCATATGTAAGAGCCTTGCATATTTTCTCCAGTGGTGAGGAATTCCTCCAAAGAGTTAAAGTTAAAGAGGTATTTATTTCTGATGATCACATTCCATTATTTCTTTATCCCATATATTCTACACAATTATTTGGCAAGAAGGGATTTATTTACATTTTTTATGGATCTCAATCCAAGCTCCCCAAGTTTTTTGTGTTTGCAAAAAGTTTCCCATGCTACAAAACTTAATCTTTTTTTTATCTTCCACCCCTGACCACAAGAATATTTTTTGGATTCTTTAAATTAGAATGGATAGTTTATGGGGGATCTTAAAGAGATTCAAGACATAAACTAGGAGGTTTTGTAAGGTTGATTTCAAGAGTTGAACATTCCCAACATTGCTTAAAAGGACCTTGATAGGGTTTTAACTTGCAAGGCCTCTGAAGGATGCTTGAATACTTAGACAACTCTATGACTCCCAATGCCTTTTAAAATTCTAACTCAAGTAAGAGAAAAACACTAATTGATGAGGTTTTCGATAACACTGGGGATACCTATTATCACCTCCTTCTTTTTTGAGATCCACTGACTCAGGGAGGTTTTACCTATGACTGATTACTGTCTTAACAATATCTTTAGACTGGATTGTACTTTATGTGTTGAATGCTCTGTTTCAAATGGACATGTATATAACAATACATATGACTATGACTATTCTGAGAAAAAGTTTGGCAATCCAAATCAATATCTTAATGATAGCAAACAGCAACATGACTAGGAATTGCATTCTTCTTTCCTTTTATAACTCTTATGAATCTAGGAGGAATAACCTCTTTGACTTACTCTTTAAGAAATCAACAAAATTCAGCTGTAACCCTTAGGAATACAATTGATTCTACATAAAATACTCTGAAAATGATTGGTTTGAATAGTATTTGAATGGTTGGATAATGATAGATTATCAAATCAATTCCTAGACCAGTGCCTATCCTTTGGGCTTATAGAGTCCATAACTTGAAGTTCACAGAAATACATAAAAACAAAATACTGTAAGATGCCTTGCAACTCACATGCAATTCAGATAAAATGCCTTACAATTTATCCTATCATCTCTATGATATTGTATCAAATCTTTAACTATTGTTATGCTCCCTGAAACTACTTACAAAGCATAGTTCTTTCCTTGAAAGAAACTTGCAGGTAATTAAATAGCTACCTTATAGCTAAAATGCTTAAAATTGCCTTACAAATTCAAACATAAATGAGCATACACAATACTTAAAGAGACAACAATGAAGATAGAGTAAAATTGCACTGTATTTTTATTGATATGATCCTACTTTAGTACATAAAAAGCTTGAAAGCTTAAAAGAAACAGTAAAAAGTCTAGAAAAGTTGATTTTCTATATATATCTTTTTTGCTATTACAATTTTGGTCTTATATATAGGTCCTTAACCATCTTCGAATCCTTTATTTTTGGATGCAACAAGCTTTGGATGGTTTAAGGAACCTAACCCTAAAAGTATAAAAGAGACAAAAGAAAAGGATGTAGAAGCAGTGGGAGGACAAAAATAGGGGATACAATCTGATACTCTTTGTCCTTTTTGGAATATGGCGCCTTTGTTTAACAGTGTTCATGATAGCTTCTAGTAGTTATAGAAAGATAAAGTGACTGCCATTACAGGCTAACTTACACTCATCTCTATTAATATCTAACCTCCCTGTGCTCAATAATCAGGCACCAAGTGTTCCCCTTTACTCTTCATCAAGGACCTCCTCCTCTATTACAGGCTTCTTCTTCTTGGGCCTAGTCATTAGGTCCCATGCTGTCATGTCATCATCTATAGGCCAATTGAAGCTCTGAGTGCTTTGTACCTATGCCTTTTGCCTTTCCCACCTGACATCAGTAATGCTCTTAACATCTACTAGAAATTTATCAATGTCAGTCTCAGCTTTGAAAGCCTCATCCAAAATCTTATTAAAGCCTTCTAAATCCAAATCAGATCCTGAAATGAATGCTTCATTACTAGGCATCTTGCTTTCAAATTCATTCTTCCAGGCCTCTAAGGCCTTTACCTAATCATCTTCTCCTTTCAAAGGAGGAACAAATTTGTTGAAATCTGAAGAAAATAGGCTCAACTTAGCCTCCACTTGCTTCAACTTACCCTTGAATAATGACATGGCTACATTAACCTTTTTAATTTCATCTTCTACCTCTGTCACCACCTCAGGTAAATATGATCTCAGGGGTTGCAAGGAAGCAAGTTTTTCAAATAATTGAACCCTAGAAGACCAATTGACAAAATAGGGGTTTAATATAGCAATGTACACTGTCACTTCTGCATGTAAGGTGGGAAATTTATTATATGCATTAAGGATGACATCTATCTTATCCTTCAATATGTCAATCCTGTGTTGTAAAATGCACCTAAATGCATTTAAGGCTATTTCATTCCTTTTCTCACCCATATCATCCTTCTCAACCACCTCCTTTGATTTTTCTTTCTCCTCAATTTACAAAGGTTGTTGTGAAGGCACATACACCACTATAGTTTTCTCTTCTAATTGCTTCATTAACTTAGCAATCACTTGGTTCTGTTGATGTTTCTTGATATGGCACATCTCCCGGTATTTGGCCAAGGCACTGGTCTCTTCTACCAAGATGCTACACTTATCAGACAATTTCTTTGTCTTGTCTTCATTTAAGTGTGCTCAATGAATCATGATCTGGGAAATCTCTAGATCCCCTACATTTTGTACTGACCAGACCATCTGATTGCCCACCATATTCTCCTGGATGTTTACCAATTGAGGTTTCTGGTCTTTTGGACAGAGGCTCCACATGGAAAAATATTGAGACTTTGGGCAATACCCAAAACCCTTTATTACGTCTCCCATCTATACTTCACTTGCCATTTTAAAATTTGGCTGCTTCCTTATCTGATCAATGATAAAAGGTGAAGCCAAGTCCCAACCCTCAGCAAGTAATATGCCACTGTTTAAAACCATTTGTCTGGCCTCATATGGTGATATACCCTCATTATCAGGGTCATATGCCTATAAGGCTAATATGGCCTCATTTGTGACTGTTTCTTCTCCATCAACCTTTAGTTGAGCCCCTATTTGCTCCTTCTTATTCCATCTTAGAAAATCTTTAAATTCATCAATCTTGATGAAACTATCATCACTTAAAAATTGTTGCTGATGTATTAATCTTTCATCAATACATGACTTCAAAGGAAACTCAATATTTTCCTCTTCATCTAGTTGCTGCCTCTTCCCTTGTCTAATCAATTTTCTTAGGTTATGATCATATAACCTATTCCCAGGAATGAGTGCACTCACTTTATCTTTTTTCTTTTCCTACCTAACAATTGAAGGCTGGCCAATGTCAACTTTTTGCCTTTTGGCTGAAAGCTCATCTACATCGTCTAGCTGAGAGACCTCTATTAGGTCAATGATATGGCCCTCTCCTCCTTGCAACTATGGTGCCTCTGTAACATGTTGTTGAGGCTGATCATATTGAGGTGGACGGGAATAGTCACCATCACTACCACTTTCATATTTTGATTCTGAATGATCAGGCTCTTGGGCTCCTTTCTTATCTAGAACATTATCAAGTTGTTCACAAAGCACATAGAAATTATCAACCATGGCTTTGATCCTATCAAAATAGGGAAAATCAAGGTAGAAGCCTCCAAAAGCCAACCCATTTCTTCTTATTTTCTTTTCAAGATTCAACAACTCTTGAATCCTTTCCCTCCTTGTTCTAGTTTCATCTTCATCAAGAAGGTTTCTCAATGCATCTTCTTCTATACACTCACAATGAACATTTGAATTAGGAATTGTGGGGGTCAAAAGTTTCCTGACTCCTGCCATGAAACCCTCAGGGTCAATGTATCTATAAGATGTTGCCCCCATTCTGAAACTCTCCAACCACTTACTCAATGAATCAATGACACCCTTGCCAATGGTGAAATTAAAGATCTTAAATTTCCTAGGGGTCAAGGTCCCCTTCCTGTGTGGTGCAAAATGCTCATTATCTTTCAATAACAGCTGCCAGATGAATTGCATGGCAGTAACTCTTGATGGCACATGGTAGGGCAAGATATGGGGTGGATGTATACATCCATATACCTTGATCATGGTGAATTTCTCTTCTAGGAAGAAGTCTCCCCAATTATGATCTCCCTCCCATTTGTCTATATAATCACAAGGCCTCAATAGTTGCAGCACCTTGATTGGGAGCCTGGTTTTGCTGATGCCCATGCTCTGCATTACTGGATATACAATCCAGATCTCTAATGCACAGTAGTCACAATCCTTGGATGTGTAATTCCAAATTCTAACCCAAAACTGAATGGGATTAGGCTTGTCCTGGAAGATCCTCTGAGGATTCAAGTTGTTCACATCCATGATACCAAAATTAAAATGTAAAAGGAGATGCATGAGGATGGAATAGTGAAAGAACCTAGGTTCTTTCTCCCTCGGATCCTTCATCTTCTTCTGTGTCACTACAAATCCTTCATGCATCCTATCAATGATGTACTATATGTAATCATAACTGGTTCTAGAATGCACCTCTTTTAAGTCCAACACTATCATCAAAACTCCAGTGTTTATCTTCTCAACTCCTCCATCTATCCCTAGCACTCTACATAGAGCATAGGCGATATACTTGATATAAAAATGTAGGTCCTTGAGGGAATAGGGTGTTTTTCCAGGTATAGGAGTAAGATGGTTTCTAACCTCCTTGAGCATATGCTTCTACAATTGTCCCCTAGCAATTCTAGGCTTTAACCTATATCTCTCCTCTTGCCTAGTAATATTGATTTTGGTGGACATGGAACTGTACAATCTAAAGGCTTGCATAAATGAATTTATGTTTAGGATTAGCAAGGCAGTGCTATCATTTTTCTTAATTGTCCTAGATAGGACATCATAGTGACTGGCCAAACCAAGAAAGAAGTCTACATCTATATAGATGTCAGGGACAATTAACCTAGCTAGACCACAAGTCCTAGGGTTTGACAGCAGAATGGCCTTATCAGAATTATTATTGAAGTAGTTGAAAAGAGAAAAACCTATTGATCCTGGAGTGTTAGCATCCCTGATCTAGCGGTAATCATTTGTCAACACATTTGTATTTACCCTTTTATTCTGTGTGGAACCTAGCAACAATTTCAGGAATTCATCAAAATAATTCCTTTTTCCTTTTGCATCATCATCAACCTCATCGCTTCTCCCACTGGTTGAAGCCACACTGACTGCTCTACTCATTTTTGCTTTGTTTCAATCCTCTATCTTACCAATATTGAAACAAATCTTCTCTCAGGACCCACCTCTCTTCTCTGTGCCCTATTCTTAGTAATTCAAGACTTGACAATCAATTGAGTACGCTGCATCTTAACCAATTTCTGCTTACAAAGAACAGAAAACCTAGCACTTTTTTTTTTTGTAACTCTGAATGCAAGATAAGTTGAAAATCAGATTTCAATCAACTCTTTATGATAACTATTCAAGTACATAGTTCATCATTTGCAAAATCATCAATTTTGGCTTTCAATTCAGCACGCTGTGAAATTAATTGAAAACCTAGCCGTAGTTCATGAGTGTGACAGGAAAACAAAATCATATATGTGTATCTTTAGGAAAATCCTTATAAAATTTGAAGAAGGTGACATGTCTTCATATGATTGGTTATCTGTTAAACATCTCAGCTACCTTTTTCATACAGCAATCAATATTCTAGATTTTCATTGGACGCCAAATCCTTCACATTGTTACGTCAGCAACTGCCACCTTTTCTAAATCTTTATATTTAGCAACCACGCGACTATGTAATATCTCCTTGTTTCTGACCAAACTCTTTAACCCTTAATTCTTTTGGAGACCAAGCGACTGTGTTATTTTCTTTTCCTGACTAACCATAGTCTACTTCTGGCGATCACGTGACTAAAGGAATCAATGTCGCCGGATGAAACAATCAACTCAAAGTTTATTCAGAGACCTCATGACTAGTGGTTATCTTCACCTTTTACTGTTATCTCCAAGTCACTAAATGTTATTTTTCTCTACGAGACCCCGCAACTAACCTTGGTCGCTGAATCGATGATTACAAATGTTAGTTGACAATTCTTTTAGATACTACACGACAAACATTGGCTTTTGGTTTTAATTCAGAGACTACATGAAAAATAGATTTCTCCAAGTTGCAAGCACTTTTACCTTTAAGATCTTTTAATTAGAGACTTCACGACCACTCTTGATCTTTTCATCTTTGCATCTGATGGCTCCACCAAGTCGCTGAGTACTCTTTAATACCTTGAAATTATTTGGAGACTACGCGACAACAAAACACTTTATACTCTTAGTCTCTTAATCGCCAGATGAACTCATTCCTTTGGGAGACCATGTGACTACCCCTTATCTTTTCACCTTGTGGACACGTGTCCATTTTAACCATTTGTCTCTGAATCACTGAATAGACACTGACTTAGCATTTTAATCTAGCAACCACCCGACTATCTTTCATTCCAAACTGCATGCGGTTTGTCGTGAAGTCTTGGCATCTTTTGCTTAACTGTTAACTTTCTTGGAGACTACACAACAAACATTTAACATATCACTCACTACAAGCCAATTCGGAGACTACGCGACTAAAACAATTGCTAAGTCTCATAAATATTTACTAACTGCTGGCCCTTTCACGTGACACCGCGACTTAACAATTTGCCCTATTTCTAATTGCTAACGTGTTTCTTTATTGGGAGACTTCATGACTAAAGGGATCTACCAAGTCTCACGAAACATAAAGAATATTTTGTTTCCTCAAGAGACATCTTGACACTAGTTAATCACCAAGTCTCGAAACAAAAAGGAATATACTGTTAGGATCAAGTGACTAGGCGACTAAGATAAAAGACACATGACTTAAGTTGTTCAAAAAGGTAACGCCAAAATAGAAATCTAATGAAAATTTTAGGGTTTCTTATCATTTTGTCTTAGAAAAGGACCTAAGGTTTTGAGGTTTTGCATTTTCATATGGATTTTGACCTAAAGACCCTAAAAAATTTCAACAGGGACATTTCAAGGATGATGGACTTCTGACCTTAGGAAAGAAAAGAGCATGAGGAACACAAAATTTTAGGGAAAACGGACCAAAACCAGGAATACAACCAATAGTGGCTCTACTTGAGGATTGACTAAACATAGTTTATGGAAAAGAACTATAGAATCTCTGGTTGCAGACCTCTCAAAAAATTAAGAAGACACTCTAAAACAGAAGGGAAAATATTTACAAAATTTACAAACATAAAGGGAAAGATATTCACAATGTGATACATATTCATTTGTGCATTACTTTGATCCTCAATTAAAGAAAGGCTTCAAGAATTTCCCATGCACAGGAAACTCAAAATCTTCTCCCTCCATATTCTTCAGTAAATAAGAGTCTTTGCCAAAATTTCCTGAGATAATAAAAGGTCCTAGCCATAAAGACTCAAATTTTTTGTGCTTACCATTGTCTTTTGCTCTTGCATTCCATTGGAGAACTAGGTCACCAGCTTAGAATTTTCTTTTAGTAGCCCTTTTTTCAAAAAGGTACTTCATCTTCTGCTGCAATTTTATGTTTTCTTTCTGACTATTTCTCCTTACTTCATCCAATTCAATCAGCTGCACCATTCTATCTTGCATATCATCAGAGACATCTTGTTGTATAAATTGACATATTGGAAATACATTATTAATTGGAAACCTTGCTTGTAGTCCATATACCAGCTCAAAAGGAGATTTACCAGCTGCCTTTTTGAGTGTTATCCTATCAGCCCAAAGTGCTAATTTCAACTTTGTGTGCCATGTTCTTTTATTTTGTTCCAGAGTCCTTTTCAGTATCTTCAATATACTCTTATTGCTAGACTCAACTTTTCCATTAGCATGTGGGTGATATGGGGATTAATATGATATTGTAATCCCATACCTTTCACAAAAACTTGTCATTTCTTCTGATCTAGAACTCATGGAATTGTCCATCACTAACTTAATAGGTACACCAAATATGGTTCTAATATTCTCCATGAGAAATTTGGTAACTACCTTTCTTGTTGCTTTCTGTGTAGGGATAGCTTCAATCCACTTAATAAATTAATTTGTGGCAACCAATATCCAACTATGTCCTCCACTAGATTTCTCCTAAAATTCACCAATAAAGTCAATCCCCCACATAGAAAAAGGAGCTTTAGTACTCACTGGGTTCAGTAACAGAGCACCTAAAAATTTTAGTTTATTGGAAAACCTTTGACATGGTTCACATTTCCTGACATGTATATAAGTATCCTTGAACAAAGTAGGCCAATAATACCCTTCCCTTAAAATATTATGGGTGATAGTTTTAGTAGAAAAGTGACCTCCACATTCTCCTTCATGCATTTCAGTCAAAAATTTCTCAGCTTGGTTTCTGTCAAGGCATAACAATAGTACACCATTATTATCTTTCCAAAACAAGTCACCTTGGATCAGAGTGTACCTTTGAGTTTGCAATTTCAGACTCCTTTTCTGATTTTCAGACAAATGATCAGGACACAGCATTTTTGAGAAAGAAAACAATATCAGTATAGTATGGTTGCCTTTCTATGCTAGTAATGGCTTGGTCATGTATTTCTGTCTGATTTAGTTGTACTAAATCGAGGTTCTCTTCTGTCATGAGCTTTGCCAAGCCTTGTCCTCCTATTAACTTGGTGATATTGATCTCAAGGTTGAATTCTTGAATTCTAGTGATCCACTTACACCTTTTACCAACTACCTCTGACTGTGTAAGGATATCCTTTACTACTGAATGAGGAATATAGGCATGTACCCTAGCAGAAACCAAGTAGGGCCTAGAATATTTCACAGCTTTTACCAAGGCATAAGCTTGTTTCTCCATTATTTCATAGTTAATCTCTACAGCCTGCAAGGACTTACTATAAAAATCTATGGGATGCTCAAATCCTTGTTCATCCTTTTGAAGCAGAATAGCAACAATTGTATGAAATGATGCAAATGAAAACAAAGAGAAAGACTTAGTATAATCTGGAGATTTCAAAACTGGAGCCTCCTGTACTGCTTTCTTTATTTTTTCAAATGACTGTTGAGCTTCTTCATTCCAAACAAACTTGGCATCCTTTTTTAATAATTTGACAACGAGTTTAACAATTTCTGCAAAATTTACTATGAATCTTCGGACAAAGTTGATCTTTCCTAAGAAAGATTGCACACCTTTTAATTTCTTTGGAGCAATCACCTTTTGAATTGCCTCCACTCTCTCAGGGTCTATTCTTACCCCATCCTTAGACACTATATGTCCCAACAACTTCCCCTCTTTGACTCCAAAATGACACTTCTTGAGATTTAGTGAGACACCATATTCCAATGCTTTGTTAAAAATCTTACCCAAGTGATCACAGTGATCAATAGCCCTTTTGGATTATGCAGTTAAGTCATCTTGATAAATAACCATGAATAGATCAATGAATTCTTTGAAAGCAACATCCATAGCCCTCTAAAAATTTGCCCCTACATTTATTAATCTAAAAGGCATTCTGATATACACATAAGTTTCCCATGGAGTAGTAAATGCAGTTTTATACTACTCTATCTCTTTAACTAAGACCTGGTTATAACCTAAGAAACTATCCATCATAGACAACAACTCACAACCAGTCACTTTGTGTAACATTGCTTCTATATTGGGTAATGAATAATTATCTTTCAATGAAGCAATATTCAGATTTTTGAAATCCACACATAGTCTGATATCACCATTTTTCTTTCTAACTGGCACCAAATTTGATACCCAAGTTGAATGTCTAATGGGATAGATTATCCCAGCATCCTTGAGTTTCATCAATTCTTGTTGCATTTTAGGAGCCAACAAGGGGTTAATAGGCCTCTTTTTTTGCCTAAATGGTTTCACATCTGATTTCAATGGGATTTCATGTTGAAAAAGGTCTTCTCTATATTCTTTCAAGTCTTCATATGACCAAGCAAAGACATGTTTGTATTTTCTCAGTAATTTAATCAGATTTGTTCTTATATGAGATTCTAGACCTTTTCCAATGTAAACTATTTGAGGACTACTTTCAGATCCTACATTTATTTCTTCTAAATCCTTAATCTTGGCATTGCTTAACTTTGATGAATCATTTTGCTGGCTTATAAACAATGCTTCAAACTCAACCAGACCCTGATGAATCTGATTAGAACTTAATTGGACAACTTCATTTCCAAAGATGTAGTCTTTTCCATCATCATGTTCTAGTAAGGAACTACAATCTATGCTCTGGTTCTCATAATGGTCTAAACATTGCATGAACCT
>MU225764.1:316644-342134 GCA_018584345.1 Thuja plicata
TATACACATATATTAATATACATATATATACATATATATGTATATTTTTATGTGTGTATAGACATATATGTCGATATGCACGCGCACGCACACACACACACACATATATATGATCATGTATGTATAGATTTTTTATATATGTATGGATGAATAGTGTGGATATAGGTCTATACACATATTATTATACATATATATACATATATATATGTATATCTTATGTGTGTATAGACATATATGTCGATATGCACGCACACACACACATATATATACGTGTCCTTTGTTTGTTTTTTGGTCCTTTTAGTTTTCTTTTTACTTTTCTTTCTTCTTGTTATTATTTATTACTACTTTGCTCTTAGGCTCTTCCATAGCCCCCCCTCGTTTTGCGTGCCCCTTTCTCTCACCAACCCCCCCGCCCTTTTTTCTTTTATCTTCTAAGTGAGGCTTGGTCTGCATCTTATTTTTACATTCCTTTATGCTCTTTGCTCTTATCCTGATGATGGATCACGGAGTGTGATCCGAAACGTTGATGCTAAAAACTACACACAATCAAATCCAGAAATCAAGTTGAAAATAATCAATGATACTTTAAGATTAGACTATAATTTAACATATAAATGTGTAAACAATTCTAAACATATATATATAAGTCGTAGCTCACGGAAGGGATGCGACTCCCTCTCGACCACTGGTATACAAGGGAGTCGACATCAAACGATTAAAGGACATCGAAGAGATTTAACCTTGAATTCTCGTAAGCCATTAGAGGATATTCAGGCATTCGCATCAATCAGAAAAGGAGTATCCAGTCAGCGATAGAGAGGGATTTTACTCATATAGTCAGCACTACAATATCCAATCAAGACTTAATTGTTGCAGCAGTAAGAAAATATATATGTGATAGTAAAAAATAATCCGTCAGCAATACATTACACGGGATAATTGATTGGGAGGTTGGAAGGTAATGTTTATAAGAGAGAAATCAAATGAGACAAATACCCAATCAACAATTCTGAGGCTATTCGACAGTGAATGCTCACTCAGCCAATAAGAACAAGTTCTGATTAGCGTAACAAGGAAATATACAATCAATAGAATAGTTGTTATTCTGCATATCCAATCTGTGAATAGGGAGAATATACATAAGATTGAGTCAACACCACCATAACCTAGCCAACAATAAGGGTCACGTTTCAATGAATTCCTTGATAAAAGAGGCCATAAATATTATGCCCACAACCTTATATTCTTCCAGAATTAGTACCAGCGAATAATACACACTTATAACATCTAACTAATTAGATTTACGGTCATAGTCAGGAGTACTAAAAACTCCCATTTGTCATCAAAGAAACAATCTGAGTGAACCACCAACCTCCCCCATCCAGTCAGCAATATAAAGCACTTAATCAACAAATATTTATGGTATAGCAAGAGAAGCACATTAGTATTACAACATGACATCATAAGGACAATAAGAAGAATAAGAAACCCTTGGACTGCAGACTAAGGGTTAGGTGTTCAGTCACTCAACAAAGGAATCATTGCATCACGTTGCAAATAAGGACTAAGAGAAAAGGAAACTCTTTAGAGTGTTATAATTCCTACCAAGGAATCTGAAGGTCAGTATATGCTAGAGTTTTATGGACATATGCAAATGCGAGGATGGATACACCCATAGCGGGTATCCATAAGGCCTAAGAGGAGACATAGCTCCCTCTTAGGAAGGATGGATATATTAGTTATTGATTATCTGTAGGCCTTAATGAGAGAACTAGTGTGAGGAGATGGTGTCTCAATTAGAGGGTTGTTCTAAGTTGTGCAAGACAACTAGATCCCCAAGAAGCCCTCCCACAGGGGCTAGATACGTAATCACAAGGAGGGGTTAACTTGGGAGTTAGAATTTTTATATTATATATATATATATATAATAACTTGTGTAATTTATTATGATCATTAGATATTTTAATGAAGATAGGTTTATATTTTTCTGGAGGTACTAACAAGCGTGTAGGTTTAATTTAACAAGGAACTAGCAAGTATCAAATCTAGAAGTGGGAACATTATATTGGTATCAAAAGATAATCCTACCATCCTGTGAATAGTGATCTATGAAAACCTATCAAAGGAGAGAAAAGAGGACTACCATGAATAAAATGGCTAATGAATTCAGAAGTTTTTATATGGAGAAAACTAACCAGACTCTTATGAGTCAAAATAAAAGATTAGAAAAGTCCAATCAGGCCCTCTTACAAGCCTTACAAAGTATGGGAAATTCAATCAATAGCCTCAAGAATAACTCCTCTCATGGGAGAGATATAAAATCCAATCATCCAGAAAATAATGAATCATCCTCATATAGAGTCCCCAAACCCCCCTTTCTACCTAGGGAAGAAATACCAAGGGAGGAAGAAGGAATAGATCAACCTACAAATAACACTATACAGAAAATTCTAGAGTCTATGTGAGCCTCGAACCTGAGATTAGGGAACTCATAACATTTGAAAATTTTTGTGAAGAAAAAGAACAAGAGGTCCCTAAGAGAAAAAAGATACACAAATAAGGATCTCAAACATAAAGTAAACAACATGATTCTACCAAATTTTGATGGGTCAAAGAAAATAATAGCTCATGCTTGGCTCCAAAAGTTAAACACCTACTTCGCTCTCAGTCCAATGACCGAAGAGGATGCGCTCCAATTTTCCATCCTCCATTTGGAAGGAATAACACATGAATGGTGGCACAACGAGCTTCTCTCCCTAGGCCACCAAAATATAACCTCTTACCAATATTTCTCTCAAAATCTTATTAATCGGTTTGATAAAGTGTAGGCTGAATTGTACTTCAAATAACTTAATCATCTAAGATAACATGGGATAACAGAAGGGTTTGCTAATAAATTCCAAAAAAAATTGGTCATGGTTCCTGACTTATCCCAAAAGAGGCTTACATATTTGTTTGTTGAAGGGATAAAAGATTCCATTAAAAATATAGTCAACCCCTTAGAGACTCAAATAGTGGAATAAGCCATTCAAAAATCTAGGAAAGTAGAATCTAATGCATCAAGAGAAAGATTCAAAACCTTCCCGCCTAGGATGTCACATAGGCATGAAGATAAAAAATAAATAAATAAATAAATAAAAGGAAAACATGTTACTTTTGTAAATAACAGTGGACTCCAAGACACCAATGTCAAGGGAAAGAAGCACATAAGTACAATAATGAATTAACAAGGAATGGCTTATGTTTGAAATGTAGAAAACCTTGGGCATGTGGTCACCAATGAAAAAGAGGGCAGCTATATACAATTAAGGAAACTTGCAAGGGGGAGGTCTCTAATAAAAGGAAATAGATTGACAAGCAAGGATATGGATCACTAGTAGTCATCACTCAGGAAACATAGCACAAGCCCTTTCATATCAATAACACATTCAAAGGTCAAAGAGTGATTGCATTAGTTGATACAGGATCTTCCCATAATTTCATTAGTAAACATCTAGTGACAAAGAAAAGTTTAAAGACCCAAAACTTCAAGGGGTTCAAATGGGTCATGGGAAATGGCTTTGTTGAGCATTATTTTTACACAAGTCAAGTGCTAGGAATTTGAGATCCCAATTCCCCTCTTGAAAGAATAAAAAAATTATTCCCAAGGTTCTCCATGGTCGTGGTACAACCACTTGGAAAGCTTAGTTGAAGATAAATGTGAATGTTCACCAAGATGCCTTTACAAGTGTGATTCCAACTTGGACTGCAAAACAAACTTTAATAGTTTTTTGTGATTTTCTCAATTTTAAACATATGCATTTTCCTAAAAGTGCAAATTATGCTAATTTTAACATGAATCCTATACTTAACCAAATTTTGAGAAATATCAAAGATTTGAGTAACAATAATTATAAGCAATTTTCTAAAAATTAAATCTAACAGACATAAACCATCATTTGAGTCACGCTTGAAAATTAAATGATGAAAATATAAAAACCCACAAAACATGAATCGGATAAAATCACAATTCCATGTTCATCAAATGCAATCTTTTGAAGATACTTTTACCCAAATGCAAGATTTTCCAAAATCTATCAAATCGTGAAGCCACCAGATGCACACACACACACAAGACAAATTTAAATTTAACCCAATATAATTATCCTTTCCAATTATTCGTCACAACAAGATAAAACAATAATAGTAAAATCCAAACTAATTGATTGTAGATACATTCACAATAAGACGTAGTTGGCTATCATAAATAAATGAAAAAGCATGCACATATTCATCAATTTTGCATAGACAGAAGAATAATCAAACCATGAATGAAACACCAACAAGATATAGGTTTATTGCATAAAAAATCTGACCCTAATTACATCTCTATAATGAAATGTATAGTGCTTCAACTTAGAAAATTAGAAACTCATAGCTAGGGTTTCATCTACACAAAATATGGCGTAACAAAACTAAATCTAGAGTTTACTATGTAAAAATTACTCCTAAATTTATTTCTAACAAGCCTACATGGATTCCCATCCATGTGTACATTGAATACATAATAAATTAGAGTGAAATCAACCCGTAAAATAAAGGATTTTAAGTTGTAGTTTCACCATTTCTTCTTCTTGTTTTCACTTAAATGATCTTCTCTTTGATGTTCACACCCAAAATGCATGGATATAATTGCTATTCTGATGTGTAACTGATAAAAGACTCATTGAATTGAAAAATGACCTCTATTTTGTATGCAATCTACCCAAAAAATGATCTTTTGTAAAAAATGCAATTGAAAAATACGTGCCTAAGAATTTTGAAGTTGTGGACCTCCAAAAAAAATTACATACTGAAAAATGACTAAGTTTGGAGATTTTGTGAGCTTGGATTTTTGGGGTTGTGGACCTCCAAAAAGCAGCGCTGAAAATTGGCAAGTACAGAAAATGATATCCATGGATTTTCGGGGTTGTGGACCTCCAAAAAATGTAGCATTGAAAATTGGCTAAGTATAAAAAATGATTGAAACCTATAAAAATGACTAAGCATTAAAATGATACTTAGTTTTTTGGAAGAATATTTGGGTGATATTTTTTAAGTATCTCTATGCTTTCTCGTACTTCATCTAAGTTGGGAAGCTCTATAGATTCTAGATGCCTTTTCCACCTTAAACGAAATAAGGTGAACTTTGAGTTGATCACTTTGATCTCCTTTGTGTCCTCTCTTATGTATCTCATGTCCTCTTTAAAATAAAATAATTGTTGAAGATCTTCCAGGGTATTCACCTCATCAACAATTCCGACAAACTGATGAATAACACTCTTTGTGGAATATAACTTATGTTTATTACTATCCTCATACTACTCCAAGTCTATTCCCTCAAATAATTTTTCTATCTCCTCTACCCACAACATATAATTCTTTCTACTCTTCTCAATCTTCTCCAAACTCTCCTTGTAGCCTTTAATGGTGAAACCAATGCCAATGACCCACTCATCAAAATTATCCAACTATGCTCCATATAAATTTACCAAAATTTGAAAGTATTGCTTTCTTATGACCTTCAAATCTTGAAGTTCTCATTGCCACTATTTTATCTTATCATCAATTCCTTGGTTTCCTTCCATCAAGTTCATGAGTCATGTTACCTCAATGAGGATTATTCTGAAATGCTTCAAAACCATGTGAATAGTCTCAACTCCAAATCTCTCAAACACAAACTTCTAATCAATAGCTTCTTTTACAAAAGGGTTTGTATATTCTAGGGGCGCTCTCCTCTCAATGGTTTCTTGTAATGTGGCCTCCAGATGATCTTGGTCAATAGCACCAACTATCTTAGTTAAATAGTCCTTCAGATTTGCGACCTGTGCTTTGAGACCCTAAATCTCTATTTCATCTTTATCCAAATATTTAAACAATTATTACAAGCTCGATGTAGCCAGTGCCTTACCACCTTCACGATTGGATTCCCCTAAATCAACCTCCTGCATTATATAATCCTTTGGAGCTATCTCTATAATTCTCATCATAGGAGGAGGTACTGCAACCTGATCCTTTCACCGACCACTATTATCTTGCATAACGTATGACATGCTTTGAGAAGTTTAGCTAGACTCCCCCCTTTGGAATGTCTTCCCTAATGTAGGCATATCAACATCCTCTTCTTTTGTGTATGTTCTCCTCTAGCGTTGTATTTCCTTAGCCAACTAGGTAAGCCTAGTAGAGGTTCATCCTCCTTTTCTTTTTCACATTAAAATCTTTCCAGAGTCTCCTTTGTCTTTGAATTCTTTGGGGTTTTCTCTTCTTCTTTTTGTTCATGCTCTAGAGTTCTATCTTTTCTTGGAGGTGATTAGAGAACCTTGTGTTGTTCTACCTATTCCTGTGTTCCCACTCTGTCACCTATATCATCATCTATTATCTCTTTCTCAACCTCAAAAAATGAACTAGATAGAACTTATGCCCATAATCTAGTCACTACTTTCCGCCTCTTCTTTGGGGGCACCCATTCTGCTGATACTTGTGAAGTTGATGGAAGTGGACGAGTAAGAATAAAAACTTCTTCAGTAACTGGTATCGATTCATCAGTCTTAGGTTCCTCATGAGTTTTTGTATTTGTATCAATCTCTCCCTCCTCAAGCTTTGTTGTATGTTTTTATGTGCTATCTCCTTTTTCCTCCTCCCTTGTATCCTTTTCCATCTCAAGTTCTTCATCTAAGGATGGGTGAAAAGATATTTGTGTCTCTATTTGTTCGTTGAAGGCCTGGTATCCATCTATCTGCCCCTTCTGATTTTCATTTATTTGTGTTAGAGGGGTAATAGCCTCCATCTATTTTTGCACTTGGAAGGGTGCTTGTACTGGTGTTGTCATAGAGGCAAAATTTGGATTAATGAATCGACTAGGGGGATCAAAGAATCTAGGAATATCCTCAAATTATGATAACTTAAATTTATCTAATCCCAAGTTACCCTCAGTCATCCTAGCCTATGTACTTATTTCTAACTCAGTTACCTCCTTTTGTACTTGGGGTTGAGAGACCCCTACATATCCTTCTATTCTGGCAGCGGCAATAGTTTGTCAATTTCTTGTCATCAAGAGGGTATCTTCATCCACCTCCTCTTTAGTAAATGTATACAAATGAGGTGATACCAAAGACCCCTTTCTCTTGTAAACCTTTCCCTTTACTAGGGTTTGTGCATCCTCCTTCCTTCGGCCCAATGTAGAAGGTGTCTTAGGTGTTTGAGACTTAGCCTCAGTTTGGTCTATAAGAGGTGCATTATCATCTTTTCTTCTCCCCCTTTATGTTCTCTTCTCTATAGGACCATAATTAGTAGCCCTTGCATTCCTATAAAGTATTTTTTCCTTATGGGAGAAGTTTCTTTGAATGTCAAGATGTTTACTCTCTTGCCCTTCACTTTCTCTAACGTATAAGGTGGGTTTAGTTGAGGATTCATGCGGACTGGATCCAACTTGAAAGGTTTATTTATCCACCTTTTTGTTAGCTCAATCACATGCCAAGCCTTGAATTATGTAGTATCATTCTCGTCTCTCCCAATTTCCACATTCAGAACGGGTTGGGCATACACCTTATATTTATTATACAATGGATCCAACACATCCTTAGAATGTTTATCCCATAATTTGGGAGGTATTTTCACCTTTCATGTATCCTTAGCTAATTCAACATACATTCTATAGTAATCACGGATCCTGACCTCATAATCATCAATGCAATTTATCCAGTGATCTTCTATGTGAGATTCATGTTTGTAATGGCTCCCACTAATGTGGCTAAATGTCCTTATGGGATCAATTTTGTGCCTTATTAATTTTAACTCTTGCAAAGGGCATTCATCCCACTCTAGCCTTATTGACTTGTAGACCTTTATGTCTAAAAAAGACTGGGATCCTATGGAGATAGGGAAGTTTGAGGAGTGTTTCTTCTTCAACCTGATGACTTAATAAGAATCTAAGAGTTGTCTATCTATCTCCAATAATACAATTCTATTTGATGGATAGCGTGACAAATTCTTGGGATTAATAGAACTCCCAGCCACCCAGATGTAAGTTAAGGTCTTGAATTGAATTTAATAAGCCCCTAGGGCTCTAACCTTGACCACAACATCTTCTAAAAGACTCTTGGCATAATCTCCTTCAATAAACCTGATGATTGCAAAGATGAAAGCATTGTTTACAATCTTGTACTCTAGACTGTCATCTTCTAGCTTCTCCTTCCTTATTAGTTGAGGGTATGCAATATATACCCACGCATTTTGGTCATTGAATGTCCCTCTCTTAGAGATCCCAGATAGTTAGCTCTGACAACAAGGAGATATACCATATAATATGTCATATAGAACCTGTGGTCGTGCTTTACTTGTCTCCATTGTAAATCCAAGTTATCACTTAGTATCATCCCCCAATCAATTCCAACCCTTCTCCTTTGATATTTTCTATGATGTGGGTCATCCATGGTTCCAATTTATGTGATTGGGGGAGGCCATACATAGCTTAACATTGTTACTACAACCTTCATATCATCATTCAAGTAACCCCTTCTCATATCAATCATTTTTAGCTTATTCTTTGGAAGTTGTTGGATGAGATATTCCTCATTGATGGTAACGTAGGAATCTAGTGTTATTCTCAAACCACCACATTCCTCTCTCTTTGGTGATCAGATAGAAGTGATCAACTCCCTTTTGTAAATGGAAAATATCTTCAGTGGTGTCAGGTCTTAGATCTAGTACAATATCTCCTGCTTTTTTTCACCACCTTTTCATCTGAGATGTAGTGATGAGCTAGGGCCATGATTAAGTCTAATGAGAGAATGGAAAATGGATGCACAACTACATTCACTAAACCCACCAAGATCATTCCAATGCAATTTGATGACCTTCCTGCAATATTTGGACAATGCCTTAGGAAGCAACCCCAATCCAGGTGCCCAATGTCAGTATCCATGATTTATGCATGTAGGTTCTCCACATTTGTGGGGGGTATTGTATCCTTTGAAGTGATACTTCATTGGAAGAGATACTATCTTTTCTGGAATTCCACATGAAAATAGTCCTGTCGGGTACCCATTATTGAAAGCATAAATAATTTTATTATATAAAGCTAATTAAAGAAAAAAAATCCTAAAAACCAAGAAAGAATCACTAAAAAACCATCAAACTGAAAACCCAACTCCTTGGATTCTTTGTAGTTTCGCACCTTTACAGTCTGATAACCTGCATCAACTGCAAATGTATGATACTACAAATTTTTGGTGAACGAGCCTATTGGGTGATGTATGCATGAAAATGGGTACCTGCAAGATGCACAACAAACACACACACTTCAATAGATCATTGCATGGTTAGCGGGTTAGAAAATGTGAAATCAAAATGCAGTAAACAACTACACTAACCTAAATCGATCTATTGCCTTCTAGTAGGTAGGAGTATGAGCTTGCTCTTAGGTCATCGCAAACTCAGTGACTACACCAATATCCTAAACGAAGGATTTGAAATTTAAATATAAATGATTATGCAAAATGCAGTTTAATGTTCATCCAAGCTAATTAGATTTGTTTTAGAAGAACCAAATTGAAATGTGAACATTTTAAAGCACCAAATTCAAATATGCTCTAAAATTAAGATTTTCATGCTTAAACAAAATTAAACTAACAATTAAAGCTAAGCAAGTTGAAAACTAAAATGCAAGAAAGTTAGGATATGCTTGAGAGTAAAATGCAGCATAATAACAATAATAAAAGTTAGGATCCTTTGTGAAGGAAATGAGTTTCTCTTTTATATAAATCTCTCTCGACTCGACGGTCAAGATCGAAAGAAAAGAGTGGCTTAGATTTGATTGAAGAAGCACAATCCATGTGCAAGAAATGTGATTGGTCGAAAGAGTCAGTTGACTGAACTGACTGATCAGTTATTTTGGAAACTTGCAAAATCAGTTTTCAGTTAACTGAAATCTTTCCAAAATGATAAACAATGGAGAATCAGTTAACTGAGCGGAACTGGATTGTTTACATTATGATAATCAGTTAACTGGATTTGATGATGTCATATACATTTTTAATAATTTAAATGATTTTAAATGCATATTTTTTTTATTAATTAATTTAATTCCTTTTTTTATTTAATTGACAATTTAGCAATTTTATTTAATTAATATATCAGAATATTAATTAAATAATTAAGATATGGTTTATTTTCCAATGTAATGTGATTTTAGGGATTAATTAATTAATTAAGTACGATGATTGATTATGACCTACGGTTTATGTCAAATTAGTTTGAATTGATGAATTGCCTGTTTGGTTTAGGACTTAGGCTTTATCAATATTAGGGTTTCTTGATTAATTGTTGAGATTGGGGTTCTATGGTTTAGATGACCATTTTTATGTGATTACATTTTCCCATCTTTGAATTAATGTGCGATCAACGCATTGATTAAAAGACTTGTTATTGATGAGATCAAGAATAGTTTGATTTGAAGTGATGAAACCGTTCTTTAGAAGAGAGAATCAACTCCAAGCTTGATTGTACGAAGATCAATCTAAAGATATAGAATGCTCAGTTTGATTTGAAGCAATGAAACTGAACATCTATCAAGAACTCCTAAACCTTTTGACTGGTTTGAAAGAATAACTAGTTTGATTTGAAGCGATGAAATTGATTATTGTTAAGAGATTTGATTAGCAAGAAAATTGACTTGGTTTGAAGTGATGAAGCCAATTTGATAAATGTATCTGGTTTCAATAATTAATAGCTTGTATAAGACCGATCTTTTCTGGTTTCGAGTATATTCATCATTGTATAAGACCTTTGATTAGGTTGTCTTTGATTTAAGATGGTCTCAACTTGATTTGATGTGATGAAGCTGAGATGCCCCAAGTAATGGGGTTTTGATTGAGGATGTGATCACTAGAATGTTGATGTCGTGATCTTGCCCCCTCGGAAGCAAAATCAAAATATGGCTAGGCCTTTTAGCGATGAGAAGCAATTTGATTGATTAGACAATTTAGGAAGAATTTGATCTGATTAGAAAGAAGTCGCAAGTAGTTAGGAGATAATATTTACTTGTGTGACCAAGATTTATGATTCAAGGATTGGCTAGAATAAAGAAATGAGAGATTTCCATTTGTTGGAGTCCAGAAGATTGATTGCGCAAGCGGTCAGCTGTAGTTGACTGAAAAGTCAAATGTCAGATTTCAATTTCGGTCCTGAAAATAGAATCAGGACAATTGATCAATATTCATTTCGCCAAATGGTCATTTGTGCGTGAACATGACACCCCTCGCTAATTCAATTTTCCTGATTCCATTTTCAGGATCAAAATCGAAATCTGAAATCATCTTGCTTGTCATTTTTTACATTTGAATTTATCAATCAACTACAGCTGATCGCTTGCACAATCAGTCCTCTGAACTCCAACCAATAGAAATCTCTCATGATTTATTCTAATCAATCCATGTATCTTAATTTTGTTCAATCTCGGTCAAACACAACCTCTCATCAAGTATAGATTTTGTCCTAACCACTTGGGACCTCTTTCTAATCAGATCAGTTTCTTCCTAAATTGTCTAATCAATCGAATTGGTTCTCATCACGGGGGAACCTAGCCATATTTTGATATTTCTCCCGAGGGGGGGGATTAGGACATCAACATTCCAGTGATTACATCCTCAATCAAAACCCCATCGCTTGGGGCATCTCAGCTTAATAGCATCAAATCAAGTTGAGATGGTCTTAAATCAAAGGAAACCTAAGCAATGGTCTTATACAGTGATGAATATACTAGAAACTGGACAAGATCGGTCTTATACGAGCTATTCATTATTGAAACCATATATATTAATCAAATTGGTTTCATCGCTTCAAATCAAGTCAATTTTCTTGTTAATCAAATATCTTAACAGTAATCAGTTTCATCGTTTCAAATCAAACTGGTTATTCATTCAAACCAATCAAAAGGTTTAAGATTTCTTAATAGATGTTCAGTTTCATTGCTTCAAATCAAACTGAGCATTCTATTTTATATCATTTTATCGATCTTCATCCAATCAAGCTCGAATTCAATTTTCTTCCTCGACAAGAATAGTTTCATCTCTTCAAATCAAACTATTCATGATCTCATCGCTAACAGGTCTTTGAATCAATGCGTTGATCGCACATCTATTCAAAGAGGGGAAAATGTAATCACATAAAAATGGTCATCTAAACCATAGACCCCCAATCTCAACAATTAATCAAGAAACCCTAATATTGATAAACCCTAAGTCCTAAATTAAACAGTCAATTATCAAATTCAAACTGATCTGACCTAAACCCTAGGTCCTAATCAATCACCTTGATTAATTAATTAATCCCTAAAATCACATTACATTGAAAAATAAATCTTATGTTAATTATTTAATTGATATTTCTGATATATTAATTAAATAAAATTACAAATTTGTCAATTAAATCAAAAAGGGAATTAAATTAATTAATAAAAACAAATGTGCATTCAAAATCATTTAAATTATTAAAAATGCATATGAAAGATATCGAATCCAGTTAACTGATTATGAAAATGGAAACAATCCAGTTCCACTCAGTTAACTGATTCTCCATAATTTATCATTTTGGAAACATTTCAGTTAACTGAAAACTAATTTTGGAAGTTTCCAAAATAACTGATCAGTCGGTTCATTAAAATGACTCTTTTGTTTGCACATGGATTGTGCTTCTTCAATCGAACCTTAGCCACTCTTTTTTTTAGATCTCGACCGTCGATTCGAGAGAGATTTCTATAAAAGAGAAACTCATTTCCTTCATAAAAGATCCTAAGTTTTCTATCGTTATTATACTGCATTTTCTTTTCTTATCTTTTAATCATTTAGCATTGTTGTTTTATTTTCAAGCATGCAATCAATCTAATTTAAAGCACATTTGATTTGGGTTTTAAAATGAATCATCATATTTCATTTGGTGCTTTAATATAAATCTAATTAGCTTGGATGACCAACAAACTGCATTTACATTTAGATTAATCAATCATTTAGCTTTAAAATCCTTCATTTAGAACACTATGTAGTCACTGGACTTTGCGGTGACCTGAGAGCAAAGTCCATATTCCTGCCTACTAGAAGGAAATGAACGGTTGTCGGGTAGCTTAGGATGTTTTTTTTAATATTTTGGTTTTCATGTTTTCTAACCCGCCAACCACTTAATGGATCATTAAAGTGTGTGTTGCAGCTGTAGGTGAAGACCCAAAATCACACATACATTTCTGGCGCCCACCGTATGTATGTGTGAAAATGGGTACCTGCAAGCTGCACAACAAACACACACACTTCAATAGATCACTGCATGGTTAGTGGGTTAGAAAATGTGAAATCAAAATGCAGTAAACAACTACACTAACCTAAATTGATCTATTGCCTTCTAGTAGGAAGGAGTATGAGTTTTCTCTCAAGTCATCACAAACTCAGTGACTACACCAATATCCTAAATGAAGGATTTGAAATTTAAATCTAAATGATCTAAATGATTATGCAAAATGTAGTTTTTTGTTCATCCAAGCTAATTAGATTTGTTTTAGAGGCACCAAATTGAAATGTGAAAGATTCATTTTAAAGCACCAAATTCAAATATGCTCTAAAATTAAGATTTGCATGCTTAAACAAATTAAACTAACAATTAAAGCTAAACAAGTTGAAAACTATAATGAAAGAAAAAGCTAGAATATGTTTGAGAGTAAAATACAACATAATAACAATAATAAAAGTTAGGATCATTTGTGAAGGAAATGAGTTTCTCTTTTATAGAAATCTCTCTTGACTCGACGGTCGAGATCGAAAGAAAATAGTGGCTTAGATTTGATTGAAGAAGAACAATCCATGTGCAAGCAATATGATTGGTCGAAAGAGTCAGTTGACTGAATTGACTGATCAGTTATTTTGGAAACTTCCAAAACCAGTTTTCAGTTTACTGAAATGTTTCCAAAATGATAAACAGTGGAGAATTAGTTAACTGGGTTGAACTGGATTGTTTCCATTTTGATAATCAGTTAACTGGATTTGTTGATGTCATATGCATTTTTAATAATTTAAATGATTTTGAATGCATATTTGTTTTTATTAATTAATTTATTTCCCTTTTTTATTTAATTGAAAATCTAGCAATTTTATTTAATTAATATATCAGAATATTAATTATATAATTAAGATATGGTTTATTTTCTAATATAATGTGATTTTAGGGATTAATTAATTAATCAAGTACGATGATTGATTAGGACCTACAGTTTAGGTCAGATCAGTTTGAATTGATGAATTTCTTGTTTGGTTTAGGACTTAGGGTTTATCAAGATTAAGGTTTCTTGATTAATTGTTGAGATTGGGGAGCTATGGTTTAGATGACCATTTTTATGTGATTATAGGTGATATTTGGAGTATCAGAGTCACAAATATACTTCAGTGTGCAAAAGGACACAAAACCAAAGAGTTTTGGAGGAGTTAGGTGATTTCAAGGTTTCTAGTTCTTCGCAGTTTCAGAGTGTCAGAGATCATGATGGTTTCGGTGTGCTAAATATTGAAACACCAAAGAGTTATGATATAGAATTTGGTGAATGCTGAGTTGGGGTGGCCACATGGGAGTTTCAAAGGCTAAAATTTCAAAGAGTCTGAACCATGAACAAACTTGAAAAACCCTAACTACACCAACCTAAAATGCTAAACAACGCGAAAAAACCCTTAGAAAAGACCTGAAAGATGAGGATGACAACAAAAAACAAAGGAAAAGAAGAGGGAAAAATAAATGTAAACCCTACCTTGAAGGATGCAAAGAAAAGGAAAAATTATGATGCTCGAGATTCAAATAACTGATCTAAGTGCCAAGAAGACTCACACTAGGATGCAAAAGGGTGAATGGAGAAAAATAAATGAAAAAACCCTTTTATAGGACGAGACTATGCACTGACATCATCAGGAACATCAGATTGTTAGAACTTGAAAGTTTGACACTCTAACTCCCTGAGATTTGAGTTCAAACTTTCAGACTTTCAAAGGTATGAGAACCTCCAAAACATTGAAGGTCTGAAGGGAAAAAAACTCAAAACAATTAAGACTTTCAGTGTTTCAGAGGTATGAGGACCTTCAAAACTCTGAAAGGAAAAAAGGGAGAAAACACACTAATTCTTAAGGACTTAGTATCTAAAAAAAAATTTAGAAGGGAACAAAAGCTAAAAGCTAAAAAGGATAGAAGGAAAAAGACTAATAGGGAAACCAAGACGATACCCAGCTATCGGGATCCTCCCTAAGGGCCCTCAATTTGACTCACTAGATACCTAGTCATACTTAACCTCAGAAACTTTAAACCACTAAAAAGGGACAAAGACCCCAAAAATAGGGTCCCCATTAGGCCAAGGGGCTTAAATGGGGTGTGTGTTGTGGAACCACAACAAATATCCTAGACAAAAGGAGAAATGACCGAGGCATTTCTTTATCAGAAAACAAATCTTGGAGTCTTGTATTTCAATAAAATGAGCATAAGAACCTAATGAAATATAACTGATTGAATGTTTAAAGAGGACAAAGTCGATGATCACCGAGATGCAGAAAGTTAATGCAAGACATTAAACTAGTTAATGTATTGTATTGTCATTGATGTCAACTTGATATACTCTGATTGGTCATATTCATATTGTCAAAGACTTCAAAGAACAAAAGAACTAAAGGTTATGTTATCAATAATGCATAAAATTTTAGTATACACCAAGTGACAACAAACACCGATGGACAGTGCACACCGACGGATAGAGAACCCCAAGTAGAGTCACAGTGTAAACCAAGCAAGATACCCGAGCAAGCATTATTGAGAAGAACCAAAGTGATACCCGAGTAGAACTGAAAGTCATAGTGTTTCCCGATGGACAGACAACCCCAATGGACAGAGATGCCCGAGGAAAACTGAAGTCAAGACCGAGAAAACAAGGAGTTAAACATCGACCTGAACTAAAGCTCAGAAATGAAAAAAGACTTAGCTGGCAAGAGATAATTATAGAGTTAATTATTTGATTACATTGTTTTCATCGACCAGTTAATAGTTAAAGATAAGCTAGAGATTTAAAGCTAGTTTTATTCCAGTTTTCAAGAAGAAATCTATGGGATAAAACTAAAGCAAGTGTTAAAGCAAGAATGGCGAGATTTATGGATCACATCAAGAACAAGAAAGATAAGGACCTAGAAATGGTGAAATCATGTCTATAAAAGAGACAAGCTCATTCATAACAAATGGGGGGAATAGAGGAGGATGTTGAAGAGAATTCTAGTGAAGATAGAAGTCTTCATACATACCTGATCATACAAGCTGAAGAATAGAGCTAGAGTTTTATGCGGACATCGAGCAAAAAAGAAGAAACAACATTCACCGAGTAGAAAGAAGTGGAGAAAAGGAACAGAAAAGAAACATTGATCAGAAAGGTATTATGAGCTTACAATAGATCTGAACATTTGCAAAGTTTAGTTGTATTTATGAACTAATCATATACTATTTCAGTTTAACCATTGGATCAGAAAGTCTCTTAACCGAGCAGGATTTAACCATCCTTTATATATTGAGATACATCCCAAGGAGTATCAAAAGGTTTTTCATGTTGACAATCATAGTGAATGCAGAGGTCAAGTGATTAATTGTTAGTGATACATCATCTAATAAGGTTGCACTTAACAGTGTGTTTGTGACCTTTAACAAGGTTGGCTCTTCACTGAGATCGCTTTAGAAGAGTTAAAATTTTGGGTCACCGGTCCCAAGTGGTTTTTCCCCTAACAGGGTTTCTAAGTTAAAAATCCATGTGTCAAATGTGTATATGGCTCATTTCTTTAGTGTTTTTCTTTACACATTACTAAAACAGGATTGATCGGTAAACACTAAGTCATTTACTGTATTTTGGTAAAGGTTAAGACTGTTATTCGGTAAATCTTAAGAAAAAGGATTAACAGTGAACTTCGAGCAGTAGTTATTTGATAAGATTATTTAAAGACATACATCTTGTAGGACTGAGGATAACTAGAGGTTTATATATGTGGTATAAATTTTTGGATTGAATTAATTTTTGAGGCCACTAATTCACCCCCCCCCCCNCTAATTCCCCCCCCCCCCCCCCTCTCAGGTATTCTAACAATTGGTATCAGAGCTTTGTGTGCTTAGAAGGAAGGTTTCAAGACCTAAGCTAAATATCACAAGATGAGTAAGAGGGATGTGCCTAAATTGAACAAGGACAACTTTGCGTCATGGCAAAGAAGGATAAGACTCCACATATCAGGTATTGGAAATGATGTTACTCAATACTTAGATATTGAATATGTGTTTCCTACTAGACCTCACACACTTGATCAATTGAGAGAAAAGCATGGACACAATTCTATGATTATAGAAATTTCTTCCTCACTCTCTGATGCTGAATTTGAAGATGTCAAATCATGCACCACAGAAAAGAAAATGTGGGACAAATTGAAGCTAGTACATGGAGGAGATACAAATGTGCTAAGGGATAAGGCAGAAAGCCTAAGAGGAATATTTGATGACCTAGGAATGAAAGAAGGAGAAAACATCACTCAGTGCAGTGGCAGGATCAAAGAGGTTGTTAATGCCATCTGAGGAGTAGGAGGTGTACTTGAAGAAGAAACGGTGGTAAGTAAAAATTTTAGAACCTTATTCCATGTTTATGCTATTAGAGTATCTGCTATACAAGAAATGAGAGTAGTAGCAAATAAAAATGTTACTCTAGATAGTCTGATTGGTAGACTTGTTTCATTTGAGATGAATAACTTTGACAACAGTGTCTTACAAACTATTGAGTTTGCATTCAAATCTTCTTTGAAAATAAGTAAATCAAGTCATAAACACACTATGAGAAATGATAGTGAAAGTGCTAGTGATGATCAAGAACTTGATGAGATTGAAGCACTAATGGCTAGAAGATTGTAGAGAGGAAAAGGTAGACACAAAGGTAAACTACCACTTGTATGTTTTAATTGTAAAGAGATTGGGCACTTTGTTGCTAGATGTCCTAACAAAAGAAAAGATAGCAGAAGTAATGACAGAACTTATGAAAAGAAGTTTGATAGAGGTGATGACTGAGATTACCAAAGCAACCGATAATCTGACAGAAGAGATAACCGAGACTACAAGGACAAAGGAAAGAAATCTTGTTACCTAGATGAGAAAAAAGCTAGAAATACTGACACCAAATCTGATGAAGATATTGAGGTGGTATTTATTTCTATGAAAGATAATTCAGATGAAGAAGAAAGATATGTTGAGATGGCACTCATATCTAAGGTTAGTAAAAATGATGTCTAGATTATTGATAGTGGTTGTACTCACCACATGATTGGAGACAAAGAAAAGTTTGAAACTTTTGAATACTACAATGGTGGATCAGTAAGAATGGGTAACGAATCACCTTGTCCAGTTGAAGGTAAAGGAACCATAATGTTGAATAATCTGATCAGATGTGAAAATGCATACTGGATAAAAGGACTTAACTATAATCTATTGAGTGTTTCACAGCTGAATAACACAGGTCACCGAGTTGCATTTGAGAACAAAAAGGCAAAGATACTTAATGAATCAGGAAGGTTGAATGGAACTGGTGAACAGACAAAAGGTGACCTATTCTATCTTGATGATATTAATACCACTTGTTTAATGGTTAGAAATGGAGACAAATAGTTGTGGCATAAAAGGCTATGTCATGTGAATTTTGACAACAAGATTCGGATGAGCAAAAAAAGGAAAGTAAGAGGCTTACCAAGCATGTCAAAGCCCGACTATGTCATGTGCAAGAATTGTCAAAAAGGTAAAATGACAAAGTCTAGTTTCAAGAGAAAAACCTACACATATAATGTTATTCTAAAATTAGTCCATACTGACCTATGTGGACCCATGAGAAAAAAGAGCTACTATGGTGATAGATGCTTCATTCTCTTTGTTGATGATTATTCTAGAATGGTGACTATTATGTTCTTAAAAGAGAAATCAAAAGCAATAAAGATGTTTAAATGGTATAAAGCTATAGTGATGACATTAATTTGTCATGAGTATTCAAACAACACTTTCGTTAAGCTTACATCGAAAAACAGTAAAGGGCAAACCAAAGATCAGATTAGCAGATCACAAAAAATGACTTAGTACAAAGAAAACCAATGACACAAGGTAGTGTGTAAACCAAAAACCACAATGCAGAGAGTTAAATTGGAACTCGGCAGAGGAACCCGAAATGCAAGTTACAGTGCAGATCGATGAAACAGATTTAGTGCAACCGACAGTAAAAACTGAAGGATAGTCACGCATGACTGAAAGACATAACCAAAAGTCAGTTGCAACCTGCAAAAAGTGGATCTGACTTTCACATCAGATAAAGCAAGGGTATTCTATTTATAGGATATTTAATTGTTTTTAATCCATTTCTTTAGGGACAAGAAACATTAATGTAAGTTTTTTAATCAGTCTAACTGATTTAAAGCACATAGACTAGGAGATCTAGGTGCAATTTGTAAACCTGATCTTAGAGTTAACATTATTTTTATCATCAAATCGATGAAATCAATCCATCTATAAATAGATGATGTAATCATTAATTAGAATGTGTGTGAAAGAGAGGAGAATAGAATGAGCACATCTATGGATTGAATTGAGAGTTTCAAGAACGAGTGCAGAAAAAGAAGAATTTGGTTAGCAGAATCAAGAACAGAGGAAATCGATAATCAGAGGTATTATTCAATCACGGTTAAGGTGTTACTATTTTGTATATGAACTACATAGGATCTATATCAGCAATAGGAGATTGCACTTACTAGGTCATTTTTAATTTGTTGTCATTCTAAAAAGTGAAGCAAAGTGTAAGAAATCCTTTCTTGTAAGGTGGATTTAACAGCCCTATATCAAATCTCTTAACCAAGTGCACACTTAACAATGTTGTTGAAAGCTCTTAACAAAGTAAACTTTAACAGGTCTCCACTGATACTCCTAACAGGGTAGATCATCAGAAGTGATCAAAATTGTAAGCCTTAACCGGCCCCTTCCATTCTGTAGATAGTGAATTTTTGTGGGTTTCATCCCCACCGTAGTTTTTACTTCCTAACAGGATTTTTTGCGATATAATATCTTATGTTATGTGTCAATTATATTCATGAATGTTTCTATGATTGATTCATATGTTTATTAATGTTATGAATTAATATAAATCTCACAAAGATAGTGTAGATCAGATGGAATGGATATGCAATTGATTACTAAGGTTAATTGATTAGAGAACATGAAAAACTTTTAGAGCTATTGATTCACCCCTCCCCTCTCAGTACTACTTCCCATTAAACCCAACAATTGGTTCAAACTTAAGTCTCTTCTTGAAATTCTTAAAGGCCTAAGAGAAAAGATCACACAATGGAGAAGTACAAACTTGATAAGAATATTGAGAATAAAAATCTTGAGATACAGATGTTATATGAATAGTATAAAGAAGCTAGAACCAAAATGAAAGAGTTTTTGGATGAGAGGAAAGTAATGACAACTCGAAGCAATGAAAAAGATTATCAAGAAGAAGAGATTCCATATTTCTTTGAGTCTTCAGGATCAAATACAAGAAAAGCATCAGATACATCAGAAGAGAACGTCACAAATCTAAAGGAGATCAATCAACATTTGACAGAGAAAATAAAGATGCTACAAATCGGTCAAGAGACCCATATGGTTAGAATGATTGATGTGATGAGTTCTGCTAGACAAGATGAAACAGAAAAAATACTTGCTACTGATGACAGGAGGAAGATTACAGAGAAACTACAAGAAAAGGAGTTAGAAATACAAAGACATGCAGAGAATCACCATGAGCTCACAAATCAAATCATTCTCATGAATCAAGAAGCAAACAGAATGAATGTTGAACTCATTGAGAGAATAGAGATTATCGGTGAACTAAGAAAAGAAAATGAAAAACTAAAGCATCAGGTTGGAATCTAACAACAACATAATGAAGTTATCAGAAAGGCTGAAGAGAGCAATAAAAGAATGGATGATTTTCTGGAAGGACAACGAAGTGTCAACAACAACAACGGTCTAGGCTTTATCGAAAAATGGAGAATCATCAAATCAATCCAATCCAAAGAATGTTTATGAAAATCCAAGACCAAGAAAGCTTACATGCAAACACTGTGGAAAGCAAGGTCACACATCAAATGTATGCAGAGGCAAAATGAAAGGTATTCCTAAATTTAAACCTTCATTCATAGGATTCTGTTATAAATGTAACAAGAAAGGACATAAGGCATATGAATGTAAGTCTAAGATAGAACAGCCAAGGAAGGAAACCTACACGGACAAATATTGTCCTACCTACAAGATGAATGGGCACACAAGTCTTGAATGCTGGAAAAAGAAAAGGCAGGCATGGAAGCCAAAAAGTTAAGACACTCCATATCAACCAAAGCATATCGGTAATCAATATGTATGGGACTACAATACTTGGACAAATTGTACAACATGTGGAAGGTATGGTCACATTGCTACAAACTGTATGAGACTATGGAATAGAAAGTCTAGAGGATGGACTAACCCCGGAATGGTATGCTTACACTGTCATAAAGTTGGTCATCTCAAAAAGGACTGCAGAGACTGAATGACAGAGACAAGCACATACCCCAATGGAAACACCATTGAAGATATCTGAGAGGCTAGACCCAAGATGTGGAGAAAAGCTTCAAGCAATGATGAAGCTGGGACGAGCAATGCAAATGGTGACACCCCATCCAATGGATCCGGTGACATCACCAACCCCACCTAAGAAGAACAAGTAAGTATGGAACTGCATTAACCATAAGTTATTACTTTACATCAGTTTCATAATATGATGAAATAATTCCAAATTAGCATAAGATAGATGTATCATGATTATACTTGTTGAAAAATGTGAAAACTATGCCTTAGGGCATATATACCGAAACCTGTCGGTATACACTTGAAGCAAAGAATGCCTACATTTACCGAGAGACATCAGTTATAAGAAAAGTTGTTAGTAATGACCGAGACACATTGGTAAACAAGCACATGAAGAAGCTGTCTGTGTTACCGAAACTTATTGGTAAAGGCTAAGTCAACTTTGACTGCTCAAAAATGTTGCAAGCATGACTGATGGTAATAAAGTCTTCACCGACGAACTCAGTCTTCAAACACCGATGAGTTGGTGAGAATTTATTACATGTGTTTTAGGGAAATGACTATAAATAGGGCGTTGGAGTGACTCATTTGTCACGGCACCCACAGAAGAGCGAGCAAAGGCGATTTTGAGCAGAAAGATACCAAGTTGAAGAGCGATCATGACTCGACCACCAAGCACTCCAAAATAGTTCAGAGATCTGTGCAAACACAACAGTAATTTCTACAGACCGATAACTCCATTCTTTGCTCATTTACACAGAAGCCCTAATTTCTGAAAATGGCATCAACATCGCAATCTGTAAAAGTCAAGAAGGCTAAGAAGGATGAATTTGAACTCATCAAAAAAAATGCATGTGAGGAACCCAAATATAAGATTCATCCAAAGGTTGCCTCATAGCCCGATGATGCTGGTGCGTTCTCACGCATACCAGCTAGGGTTTTTCTAGTTGAGGACGTTTGATCCTTCATACACTACAAGATTACAGAAATTAGAATGACAGAGATGGAAGAAGCTTACCAGAAGCTTTGTAATGAAGATGGAACAATTAAGGATGAACACAAACACATTGAGGTAAAAGGGCTTACCAATGCCCTAAAGTTTCCAAAGGTCTTCAAAACTGACTGGATTCAGTTAGTGCTAAGAAGAATGCACAATAACAAGTTATGGTTGGATGAACCGAAGGAAATCACCCGAGATGTCATCCATGCGGTCACCAGTTATCCTGTAACCGATAAAGTAAAGGTGCTCAAGCATCCACCAAAGGCAAAGACTGAAAATATGACTAGATCCAAATGGGATGGGCGTGGACTGAAAGTGACAACCATAGCTGGTGATGAAATTAAGTTTGGTGCATGTGTACTAGGTTACAAATTCTTCCAGGCTAGCAGAATAAACAGTATTTCTTCAGGTGTTGTGGATACAGCTTACAAAATTGTGAAGAAAGGTACACAGTTAGAATTTTTTGAGCTACTACTAAATCAGTTGAAAGAAAATCTCAAGACAATCAGAAATGCAAAGTCAAACACTTATAAGTTTGGCTCATTAATCATGTGCATTTTCTTTTATTTTCAAGAAAATTTCCCATCTGTTGGAGATGTAAAATGGGACAACACCAAGCCGGTAACTTTGCAAATCAATGAGCACATTGATGTTCTAGGAGATAATTTTGAAATTGTCATGGATGAATACTTTAATGTATTCAAAGACCGAATGCAAAAGAGGGTAAGAATCCCCAAGCAACTCATCGAGAAATTTAAGGATGAGATATGCTTCATGGTCGACACAGATCATACTTACATCAAATCTCTAGTAGCAAGAACAACATGGTTGCAACCACTGGAATATGAGATCAGCATTGATCTTGCACCAAAGGCAATTGATGCATTTACCAATGAGCCACTAGACAAAAAGCAACCAAGGTTTGGAACATATGAGGATGCCAAGAAAATAATTAAATCAGGCCTAGTAGTTTAAAAGATTGTGAAAAAGAAGGACAAAATGGTAAAGAATCTCATGAAGATTCTATCTGCAGAAGAGCAATAATCTGAGCAAGATGAAGAGATAGAACAAGAGGAGGAAATCGAAGAACAGGTTTCTGTCGGTAAAGATGATGAAAAGACTGACTCAGAGGAAACAAAGTTAGACTCACCACCTCCTCCACCATCAAAGAGACCAAGAACTACAACTGCTTCAAGGACCAGAAGCCAAACATCCAAAGAATCTACCCCTTCACCTCTTAAGAAAGGAAAAGTCAGGACGTATAAGAGAAAAGCATCTGCACTGAAGAGAGGACAAAATAAGAAGGGTAGAAAGTTCATCAAAACCTGAGAAGATATAGAGGATACTGAGAGAGATGAAGCCTTAGAGGAAGAAAATGTCAAGGTAAAGGAACCTGACACCATTGATGACATTTGTGTTTACATTTCAAACTTTGGATCTATTACTGATCCACATATTAGAAAATGGGGGAAAAGAAATCAAGAAGATCAAAATAAAATTGAAGAAGCCATGATAGCTAAGATGTATAACTTAAAATATGTACCCATACAATTTGAAGGAAGTTATGTACCATGGGAACTCTTGGATAGATTATCCGCTCGTTGGACATTTTCTTTGGCAAATGAGAAAGAAATCAGAGAGAGAGTACTTGTCTCTCTAATCTCGCCTGAATCAACAATGGTAGAAATACATTAAATGATGGAGAAACACAAGAAAGAATTCTCACCAAAGCTACGAGCATACAAATTTTTTCAAGGCAAGTTGATTGAAATTGAAAAGGATAATCACAATAAATGATGCAAAATCATGAATAGGCCAGTTGAGAAAGACAGTCCTGACAAAGACCTTCAACAACAAGAAGTTGATAAGGCAAACAAAGATGATACATCAATTGAGCTAGATAAAGAGGAAGATGATACAACAAGGAATAAGAATGCAGATATGGTAGATGAAATATGGGATGATACCAAAAATGACAACATTGTGGACACCAATGCCATTGACATTACCTGTAATACCCCTCTAACCCTAATATAAGTTTTGTGTTTTTAACGAAGTAAGATGTTTCGATGTTTTCTTACAGCTTAAGATACTTGTTTGATCTATTCCTATAGTTTGTTTACAATGATTTCATAAACCAGTAACTGAGGATTCTAATATCAGACATACTATCTAAAGGTATAATTTTTGTATGTATTTATCTCTGTGTATGTATTGAGGAGCTTCAAGACCTTTATAAATAGTTAGGATGTTATATATGAATATATATAAGTGATTATTTATATTTTCTTCTGTTAAGGTTACTTTTGATGAATCTTGTATGTCACTTGATGATTTGGGTTATGTCTCATGATTATGTTGATTTATTATTAGTATTGATTAGATACTAACCCAATGCTTAAGATTCTAACCTTCACTAGAATGATTCTACAAGCTTGGTGTGTGTGTGTGTATACATGATGTGTTTGCATGATTCAGGACGAAGTCGTAGTTACTCACATAGATGAGGTCCACATGATGTATCGATCCTGGTCATCTGTCTGCAATGTCTTCTTATATGTATATCTATGGACATATATTTCTTCTTTGTGATGCAGGCTTACAGGTACCGGGCATCGACTTCACCTAGCTTCACAGGTCTGAGCGTGCCCTCAAATCCTTGATGGTTGTTGTTATGGACATAGTACTAAGGCCCTTGCATGAGTCTTTCCATTTCATTATTCCAATTTGGGAATATTAGGGTTCCTTCTTTGTCAGTCAATCTTTGGGTGAAAAAAAAACCCAGATCCAGCACACCCGGTTGGGCATT
>MU225764.1:344925-355206 GCA_018584345.1 Thuja plicata
TGTTGAGAAATGATAGGTTAGTGATTGGAATTATTAATAATGATTAGTTATGAAATAATGAAACAAGATAGTAACTTGATAGTAATGTTAAGGGTTGGTTCATGTTTATGGGTTAATGAAGTACCTATCATAATGTATACCTTATTAATACTAATCTCTTACCTAAATATTTAGAGGAAAGTGGTACAAAGGATAATAGATATTTATAAAATAAATATGATGTAATGGCATCGATTGATAAAAGGAATAATGATGTTAGACGATTAACTTATGTTTAATGAAAGAAACAAGTTAGCGAAATTTACCTTGGTGCATGAAAATTAATGTAGATCTTTTAAGCTCATAATTAAATGGATATCTTATGCATGTAAATAGTTTAGATAATGTTGCTTTAGTAGCGACGTTAGGGAACCTGTGAGGACTTAAGTTGAATAAATTTTGCATTCAAGTTGTAGAAAATTATTTTTTTTATTTTAGAGATATGAAGTACAATGATGAATATTATTCTAGTTAAACCAAAAAAAATATTACTTACATCTTATAGATATTTTATGTATTGTCCTCTCAAGTTGCCTGGCGGGGCGTTACATTACCGATGACCCTGGAAAAGAAATTAACAAGGATGAAGATGTCACTGTTGTCAAAGATACAATCGACGAACAGGACACAATAATTGATGGAGCACATGTGATCATTCCAGGAAAACTACCAATATTGATACAAGTTATCAATGTCATGCAAGAACCAAGTAAATCACTTGACAAGGAAACTCCAAAGGATGCAGGAGAAGAAGTAAATAAAGATAACACCGATGATCAACAAAACATCGGAGATACTCATAATGTAACTGACACTAGCAAGGTTACAGAAAGAGATAAGGACAAAGATGTGGATACTCAAGAGAAGAATGAGAACACCAAGGCAGATGATGTAAAGGACTCAAATGCAGGAGACAAACCAAAAGATGGAAATCCTGAGAAAACAGACAAAGGTGCTACCGACGATGCTAAGGTGAATGTAGAGACGTTTGTAGACACCCGATGAGGTGAAACCGATGTAAAGCAACAGAAAGATGCACAACAAGTGACATCATCAAGCACAACTGAAAAAGCTGAAAAATTAGCAATGGTGCTACACTCCACTAAGTCACAAAAGATGAAGAAGGAAAAAAAGAAGAACAAGTTGGAGGTTACACTTGACAAAATCATTGAAATACCAAAGTGTGACCCCACTACAATTGACATGGATGCACTACAAGAATATGGAGAGATATGCCAAAGGAAGGCATTACAAGAAAAGCTGAAGAAATAGCATAAGGAATCAATGGTACTAGAGACAACATGGGAAATTCTACACCAGATTGTACCTGATGTTAATATTGATCAAAGCAAGCCAATAATTGATCAACTAGCTATCCTCACCAACGCCATCACAACTCAAAAAGTTGATGGTGAGAAAGCTATTGAGGATAGAGCATAAATGAAGTATCAACAAAAGCTTCTAGAGAACATCAGCCAAGAAGTGGCCAAAAATAAGGTAAAGCTATCAGAATTAGATCCCATTATATCTGAAGCTATAACCTTAATCCAAAAGCTAAGAACAATTGAAAAGTTCACTCAAGAAAATAGTGACAACATAGCTAAGTTGGATACATATCTAGCAAACCGTGCTAGTAGCCTAACAACTGATGGAGAAAATGCAGTCAAAATGCATTATGAAAAGATCATTGAAGTAAAATAGTTAAGGCAAGAGATGTGGGAATCTTAGGAACGATTCAGAGAAGAAGTAACTGAGCTGTAGACTCAACTTCTGCCAAATCTCACACTGCTACAACAGCATATCAGTTCTGCAAGACAACTGATAGCAACTCCTGAGATGTCTATAGCTGACAACATCTATGATATGCATGCCAAGATAACACTAGAGCAAATGGCTCTAGAGAACCTAAAGGAGAAATGGGAGAAAATGATGGAAGACATGAAGTCTTCTCACTCACACCTTTTTTATAAGCTCTAAGGTAATTGACCTTTGCCCTTAATATCAAATAAAGGGGGAAATGATACTTGTACAAAATATCATTAAAAATGTTATGTACACTTAGTAAGAATGGGAAAAAGGTAGATATGTATATGTACACTCATAAAGGGACAGTGATATGAAGAAGGAAAATATATCTTATGTATAGCTATATCGACATATACATAGGGGGAGAAATTAAATGACTAAGGATTATATATGTTGTATATACTTAACATTTTGTTAGTATTTTGCATATGTAATTTTTTTATACTAATGTCAAAGGGGGAGATTGATGACATTAATTTGTCATTAGTATTCAAACAACACTTTTGGTAAGCTTACACCAAAAGACAGTAAAGGGCAAACCGAAGATCAGATTGGAAAATCACCAAAAATGACTAAGTACAGAGAAAACCGATGACACAAGGTAGTGTGTAAACCAAAAACCACAATGCAGAGAGTTATAGTGGAACCCGACAGAGGAACCTGAAATGCAAGTTATAGTACAGACCGATGAAACAGATTCAGCACAATTGACAGTAAAAACTAAAGTACGCTCAAGCATGACTGAAAGATAGAACCGAAAGTCAGTTGTAGCCCGCAAAAAGTGGATCTGACTTCCACATCAGATAAAGCAAGGGTATTCTATTTATAGGATATTTCATTGTTTTTAATCCATTTCTTTAGGGACAAGAAACATTAATGTAAGTGTTTTAATCAGTCTAACTGATTTAAAGCACATAGACTAGGAGATCTAGGTGCAAGTTGTAAACCTGATCTTAGAGCTAACATTATTTTTATCATCAACTCGATGAAATAAATCCATCTATAAATAGATGATGTAATAATTAATTAGAATATGTGTGAAAGAGAGAGGAGAACATAATGAGCACATCTATGGATTGAATTGAGAGTTTCAATAACCAGTACGGAGAAAGAAGAATTTGGTTAGCAGAATCAAGAACAGAGGAAACTAATAATTAGAGGTATTATTCAATCACAGTTAAGGTGATATTATTTTGTATATGAACTACATAGGATCTGTATCAGCAATAGGAGATTGCACTTACCAGGTCAATTTGTAGTTTTTTTTCATTCTAACAAGTGAAGCAAAATGTAAGAAATCCTTTCTTGTAAGGTAGATTTAACAGTCCTATATCAAATCTCTTAATCGAGTGCACACTTAACAGTGTTGTTGAAAGCTCTTAACAAAGTAGACTCTAACAAGTCTCCACTGATACTTCTAATAGGGTAGATCATCATAAGTGATCAAAATTGTAAGCCTTAACCAGCCCCTTCCATTCTGTAGATAGTGAAGTTTTGTGGGTGTCATCCCCACCGCAATTTTTACTTCCTAACAGGAGTTTTTTGCGATATCATATCTTGTGTTATGTGTCAATTATGTTCATGAATGTTTCTATGAATGATTAATATGTTTATTAATGTTATGAATTGATATAACTCTCACAAAGATAGTGTAGATCAAATGGAAGGATATGCAATTGATTACTAAGGTTAATTGATTAAAGAACATGAAAAAAATTTAGAGGTACTAATTCACCCCTCCCCTCTCAGTACTACTTCCCATTAAACCCAACATATAGTGGAAAAACAAAGTGGAAAGGAACTCAAATGTCTAAGGTCAGATAGAGGAGGAGAATTTATTTTTGATGAATTCACTAACTTTTGTAACGAGTATGGAATTCAAAGACAAGTTTCTGCACCGAGAACACTACAACAAAATGAGATTGTTGAGAGAAGGAACAAATCAATTTTTTATTGTGCCAAAACACTTATGATTGAGAAAGGCATCACACAAATATTCTAGAGAGAAGCTATCAGCACTGTTGTCTACACATTGAACAGAGTTCAATTGAAGAAAGACACCAATAAGACACATTATGAGCTATGGTATGGATACACACTCAATGTAAGTTACTTCAGAATTTTTGGAAGTCAATGTTATATTTTGAAAGATGATAGAAATGGAAAGCTTGACTCCAAAGGTGAAGAAGGAATAGTCTTATAAATGTCTTAACAAATCTACTAAAAAATCATTGAAAGTGCAAATTTCAAAGTAGATGAATTTGCAGAGAAAAATGATGAGGAAAGCAGAAAGGAACCAGAAGACTACAACAGGTTTTTCTACAGTAAAGAACCTGGCACTCTGCCCGAGAAATAGTGTATCTCTCCTAAGCAACAGAATAATGCAACCGAGCATTAGGTTGCAAACACCAAAAATCAAGAAATTGCTCACAATGATATACCGAGCGATGGAGATTAGAATGAAGGTCAATATGATGATCAGAATGATGAACAAAGAGGTGAACCGATACTTGCCAAGTATGTCAGAAGATACCATCCACTGAACTGGATTGTAGGAGACAAAAAGGCTGGAATGAGAACAAGAAGTAAGTCACTAAACACTATATGTTTAATTTGTGATTTTGAGCCTAAATCTGTCAATACTGCACTTGAACATGAAGAATGGGTTAGTGCTATGAATGAAGAAATTGAGCAGATTAAGAAGAACAAAACATGGACACTAGTACCTAGACCAGATGACAAAAATTTCATCAGTACCAAATGGATATTCAGAAACAAGATGAATGAGAATGGAGAAGTCACAAGGAACAAAGCAAGATTAGTATGCAAAGGGTATGCACAACAAGAAGGTATTGATTATGAAGAAACCTTTGCACCCGTTGCTAGACTAGGAGTCAGAATTCTACTTGCTTATGTTGCATTCAAAGGATTCAAGGTATACTAAATGGATGTCAAATCTACATTCCTAAATGAAATTCTAGAAGAAGAGGTATACATTGAACAACCAGAAGGGTTTGTTGATCCTAACAAAAGAAACATGGTTTGTAGACTACACAAAGCCTTGTATGGATTGAAACAAGCACCGAGAGAATGGTATGAAAGACTTCACTCCTATCTCATAATTATTGGATTTGTTAGAACAAGTGAAAATAGTAATCTGTATTTAAAATAAGATATTAATGATAACATTTTGATTGCTGAAATATTTGTTCATGATATCATATTTGGAGGTAAAGATATGTTATGAAAATCATTTGCTGCTGAAATGAGAAAAGAGTTTGAGATATCAATGTTTAGGGAGATCAAATTCTTTCTTGGTCTACAAATTCTTTAACAGTATGCATGCATCTACATCACACAATCCAAATACATCAAGGAATTGTTGAAGATATTCAAGATGGAAGATTCCAACCCAGTTGGAACACCTATGGCAACCAGATGCAAGCTGACAAAGGAAGACAAGTCAACTAAGGTAAATTAGACCTTATATAGATATATGATTGGAAAACTCATGTATGTTTTTCATACTAGACCAGACATAGCACATGCAGTTGGAATAGTTGCAATATTCTTTGCTAATCCCAAGGAATCACACATGACTACTGTCAAAAGAATTCTAAGATATCTAAATAATACCGAGGTCTATGGATTATGATATAAAAGAGAAGGCAAATTTGAGCTTCAAGTCTATACAGATGTTAATTGGGCTAGAAACTTAGATGACAGAAAGAGCACAACAGGAGGATCATTCTTTATGGGTGACAAACTTGTCACATGGATCAGTAAGAAGCAAGGATGCATCTCACAATCTACTGTAGAAGCAGAATATGTGGTTGTTGTTGTCAATTTCTCTAACATTGCATGGATCAAGCAATTACTGGAAGGTATGAATATGGAAATTCTTGAACCATTGATTATCTATTATGATAATACAAGTGCAATAAACATCTCAAAGAGCCCAGTCATGCATGCTAAGACAAAGCATATTGTTATCAAGTATCATTACTTAAGAGAACAAGTGCAAGAGAAAGAGGTGATACTAGAATATGATCAATCCAAGGAACAATTAGCAGACATATTCACAAATTCATTGCCTAAAGATACATTTGAGTACCTGAGAAAGAGACTAGGGGTCTGACCCTTGTCTACTGGTCACTAAGCTGACTAGGAGGTTGCATCAGCCTACACACAATCAGAAGATCACTCATGTTGATGCAAGAAAAGAAATGCACTGCAAATATATATCATTACACAAAAAGGTACTTATCTACACTGAACACCAGAGATATTGTTGGCTAATACAGAACTATGTTGTTGATGGAAAGGAAATTCAAGGAATATATTAAATAAAAGAGAAAAGAGTTTGGCATTTCTATCAAAGGGAGAGATGAATTAAGGGAGAGATTATATCCATATGAAATGTCTATAATAAATATTCAAAGAGAAAAGAACTATCCATCAAGGAGAGGAACAGTCAAAGGGAGAGAAAATATCAGAGAAAGATTCAAAGAAACATCCATCTAAGGGAGAGAACTGGAAAAGTTAAACACTGCATATCTATCCAGAAAAGGGAGAAGAGGTTCTACACCAAAGGGAGAGATAGAATCAAAAGTTGTTGCATGTATCCAGTGAAGGGAATGAAGAATGAAGAAATTACTCTGCAAGAATCAAATCTAAGCTAGAAGAGCTTACCGAGAGTCATACATTGGCATTGGTTATAGATTAACAAGTTTGGTAGAGATTGATGAACTACAACTAATATATTTCATAATGTATTAGTATTATGTAGTATGTTGCCATCAATGCCAAAGGGAGAGATTGATGAACTATAACTAATTAAATCTTTAAAGATGAAAAAGTTGATGATCACTGAGATGCCGAAAGTTCATGCAAGACATTAAAGCAGTTACTGTATTATATTTTCATTGATGTCAACTTGATATACTCTGATTGGTCATATTCATATTGTCAAAGACTTCAAAGAACCAAAGAAATAAAGGTTATGTTATCAGTAATGCATAAAAGTTCAGTATACACCAAGTGACAACAAACACCGACAAACAGTGCACACTGATGAATAGAGAACCCCGAGAAGAGTCACAGTGTAAACTGAGCAAGATACCGGAGCAAGCATTACCAAGTAGAACCAAAGTGATACCCGAGCAGAACTAAAATTCACAGTGTTGCCCGATGGATAGACAACCCTAACGGACAGAGATGCCCGAGGACAACTGAAGTCAAGACCGAGAAAACAAGGAGTTAAACACCAACCAGAACTAAAGTTCAGAAATGACAAAAGACTTAGTTGGCATGAACTAATTATAGAGTTAATTGTTTGATTACATTGTTTTCATCAACTAGTTAATAGCTAAATATAAGCTAGAGATTTAAATCTAGTTTTATTCCAGTTGTCAAGAAGAAATCTACGGGATAAAACTAAAGTAAAAATAGAGAGATTTGCGGATCATGTCAAGAACAAGAAAGACAAGGACCTAGAAACAGTGAAATCATATCTATAAAAGAGACAAGGTAATTCATAACAAATGGGGGGAATAAAAGAGGATGCTAAAGTGAATTATGGTGAAGATAAAAGTCTTCATACAGACCTGATCATACAAGCTAAATAATAGAGCTAAAGTTTTCTGCAGACACCGAGCAACAAAGAAGAAACAACATTCATTGAGCAGAAAGAAGTGGAGAAAAGGAACAGAAGAGAAACATTGATCTGAAAGGTATTATGAGCTTACAATAGATCTAAACATCTGCAAAGTTTAGTTGTATTTATGAACAGATCATATACTATTTCAGTTTAACCATTGGATCAGAAAGTCTCTTAACCGAGCAAGATTTAACCATCCTTTATATATTGAGATACATCCCAAGGAGTATCAAAAGTTTTTTCATGTTGACAAACATAGTGAATGCAGAGGTCAAGTGTTTAACTGTTAGTGATAAATCCTCTAACAAGGTCACACTTAACAATGTGTTTGTAACCTTTAATAGGGTTGGCTCTTCACCGAGCTCACTTCAGAAGAGTGAAAGTTTTGGGTTACCTGTCCCAAGTGGTTTTCTCCTAACAGGGTTTCCACATTAAAAATCCATGTGTCAAATGTGTATATGGTTCATTGCTTTAATTTTTTTCTTTACACATTACTAAAATAGGATTGATCGGTAAACACTAAGTTATTTACTGTATTTTGGTAAAGGCTAAGTCTTCTATTTGGTAAAGCTTAAGAAAAAGGATTGACAGTGAACTCTGAGAAGTCGTTATTTGATAAGATTATTTAAAGGCATACATCTTGTAGGACTGAAGATAACTAGAGGTCTATATATGTGGTATAAATTTTTAGATTGAATTATTGAATTAATTTTTGAGGCCACTAATTCACCCCCCCCCCTCAGTTATTCTAACTGAACCATTAGTGGAATTATCCTTTCACCAACTTTCAAAATTAGGAAGGCTCTTGTTGTTCATGAAAATATTTTTCCATTAGTACACTTAGTGAAAAACATTGACAAAGATCACCGGCAAACTACAAGCATTACCGGCGAACAGCGAGCATACCCAACAAAACACAAAGGTCATGAAAAATGTTAAGTATGAAAGTGACAAGCATCACCGACGAACACAAGCATCAAGGGCGACCACAAGCATCACCGGTGACATAGTTTTGAGAACTAACTCGACAGGAATAGAAAAGGCATACCTGACGACCAGTTCAAGAAAGGAACACCGACGACCAAGGAAACTGACCGTCAGAACTGACAGTCAGTTAAAGAATCACAAAACGTGGATATGATTTTTACGTGACGAATAAAGAAATGTAATTCTATTTATAGAGTTTTAATTTGTTTTAAATCATAACTTGAGGGTCAAGAAAGCTTTATGTAAATGCTTTAAAGCATCCTAATGGATCTAAAACATATCTAACTAAAGATCAAGGTCAAGTTGTAAACCTTGGATCTAGAGTTAACTTGCGATGCATGAATCAAGAATTAAGCCAAAATATAGTATAAATAGATGTTCAACTCAATTGTGAGTTATGAATTCATTATTGTAGATAGCCACAAAGAGCATCTAAGGAGCAGAAGGCAAAATTCATGCAAAGTTCAGAAACAGAGCACATTAGTTGTCAAGAACACACAGAGGCTACCGACGAGCAGATAAAGGTATTATTCAATCATGGAAGGATGATTACTAATATGTATGAAGCTTAATAGGATATGTTATCATAAATTAAAGACTGCATACATCATCAGATCAAAGACTTATGTAGTTGCATTCTAACAAGTGCATCACATCTAAAATCCTTTTGTAGAAGGTGGACTTAACCGTTCTTTACAAATCTTTTAACAGAGTGCACACTGAATAGTGTTGCTAAAGCTTCAAATGAAGTAGATCTTAACAGGTCTCCACTGTAATATTCCTAACAGGGTAGGTCATCAGAAGTGACCAATTGTAAGCCTTAACCGACCCCTTCTTATCTTCAGATAGTGAAGTCTTGTGGGTAAAAATCCCCACTGCAGTGTTTACTTCCTAACAGGAGTTTTCTGCGATATCATATCTTGTGTTATGTGTTATCTATTTTCATGAATGTTTCTGTTATGGTTACATACTAAAAAGAACTTATGATATGATTGCATATACATAAAGAAAGATGAACAGTTAGATAAGATAATTTACAAACTGATGATTATGGGTTAATGGGCTAACCAAGAAAATTTTTAGAGGTACTGATTCACCCCTCCCCTCTCAGTACGTCATTCCAATATAATTCAAACAATTGGTATCAGAGCCAAGTCTCTCTCTTGAAAAGCTTAAAGACTTGAGAGCAAAGATTAGAGCAATGGACAAGTTCAGACTGGACATGACTATTGAGAATGAGCAGTTACAAATGCAAATAAACTATGAGCAGTACAAGGAGGCGAGAATAAAACTAAGAAAATTTCTTGATGAAAGAAATATTATGGCAACCAGGATGAATGAGAAAGACTACAAAGAATTAGAAATAATAGATTACTTTGAAACAACGGAATCATCAATGAGCAAAGCTTCAGACGCATCAGTTGAAGAAATTTAAAGTCTACAAGAGATCAATCTACATCTGACAGATCAAATCAAGATGCTGCAAATTGGTCAAGAGACTCAAATGATGAAAATGATTGATGTCATCAATGATGCAAGAAAAGCTGAAAATGAAAGAACTCTAGCCATTGATGATAGGAGGAAAATTACAGAGAAGCTACAAGAGAAAGAATCAGAAATTCAAAGACTCACTAAGCATCACCATGAGGTTACAAACCAGATAATTCTTATGAGTCAAGAAGAAAATAGATTAAATACAGAACTCATTGAAAGAATACAGATCATTGGTGAGCTAAGAGAAGAGAATGAAAAATTGAAGCATGAAATCAAAGTCCAGAATCAACACAATG
>MU225764.1:374991-399480 GCA_018584345.1 Thuja plicata
ATGCAAATTGAAGAAAGCACTCTATGGTCTTAAATAGGCCCCAAGAGCTTGGTATGAGAGACTTGATGGTTATCTTACCAAGATTGGATTCAAGAAAGGAGCAGCAGATTATAACCTATTCACAAGAAAAACGCCTGATGGATTATTGTTAGTTTCTATATTTGTTGATGACATTATCTTTAGGGGTAATGACAAGCTCAGTAAAGCATTTGCAAAAGAAATGCAGAATGAATTTCAAATGAGTATGATTGGTCCTATAAAATATTTTTTGGGACTAAATATAAAGCAAACAGATAAAGGTATATTCATTAATCAGTCTAAATATGTGAAGGAAATACTAAAGACTTATCAGATGGATGATTGTAAGCCAGTATGCACTCCCATGATAATTGGAAGCAAGCTTTCAAAAGATGATGACTCCACAGCAATTGATAAGACATTGTACAAATATATGATTGGTAAACTCATTTATCTAACTCAATCTAGACCTCACATATCTAATGCAGTTGGCATTGTTGGAAGATTTGCAGCTGAACCCAAGTAGAGTCACCTAATGGAAATCAAAAGGATATTCAGATATCTAAAGGGAACTATAGACTATGGTTTATGGTATCCTAAATCAGAGAATGTAAAGCTTCATGTGTATACAGATGCAGATTGGGCAGGTTGTATTGATGACAAGAGCACTTCAGGAGGAGCAGTATTCCTTGGAGATAGGTTGGTTTCTTGGATAAGCAAAAAGCAGAACTGTATTTCTCAGTCAACAGTAGAAGTTGAATATGCTGCAGCAGCACTGAATAATTCAACCATGGTTTGGATCAAGCAGATGGTTAAAGACTTTGGCATTCAGGTTGATTATCCTATTGTTATTCATTGTGATAATACTAGCACTATCAACATGTCTAAGAACCCTATGATGCACGCAAAGACAAAACACATAGAGATCAAGTACCATTTCTTAAGAGAAAAGGTTGCAGACAAAGAAGTTAAATTGGCCTATGTGAACACCAAAGAATAGTTGGCAGATATTTTCACAAAGCCCTTATCAAAGGATACTTTTGAGTATCTCAGAGAGAAATTGGGAGTAATTCCCTCTCCTAAGTCTACTTAGAAGAAGCAGCAAAGACATCAGTCATTAAGTGACTGATGAATGGTTGACTACTCTACTTCTAGAGTAGTACCTGTACCTAAAAGGACTATGGCGCCCTTTTCCATTGATGTCAAAGGGGGAGTATATAGTAAGGATGGGTATGTACAAAGGGGGAGCATATACTCTGGGGGAGTATATATATGGAACTAAAACAGAAAAAGAGGAACTGCAGCAGTTTAGAGAAATCTTTGTTGAGGATATTGAGAAGATTGAAAAAGAAAGAGGACACCATGAACGGAGGATGTTTTTGATATCATATGTTGCCATCAATGTCAAAGGGGGAGATTGTTGGAGATTTGATTCTGAGCAGTTGATTGATTGTATGTTTGTAATTGATGACAACATATAATACACAGTAGTAATTCTATATGTACTTATCAGAATGATGATATGAAGACTTGCATGGATAGATACATATTGTTGACATGTTTATTATGTTATGTTCATACACGCAGACCCAGATATGATGTTTCAGTAAAGTTATGTAATTCTGTTATTGGCAGTTACAGTTCTGGAAGTATAACAGTTTAGGGCCGACATATATCACATGTTTCTTGAGTTGCGCCTATCTTCTGTATATGCGTGTGTATATTCATGATTAGTTATGAGTTGATGATATTAATCCAAAGGCGTCAAATGTGTTTCAAGAAGATTGCAAAGTTAGAGTAAAATTAGTGAGGCCGACTTAGTGAAGCATCACGTCTATTTGGTTTATACTTGCGCGGTTGTAATTATACTTGCATGCTTAGTAGAGCTGACAAGGATGTTATGAAGAGTTGTCTTATAGGTCCCATGATCTCATACTATGAGGAAGATACTTATAGCAAGTCAAAGGTGACATGCTAAGTGTGAATGATACGAAAAGATAAGAAAGATGTACAGAGCAGATTATCAGAGTTGGTTCATTCATCAAGAGTCTATGTGAAGAAGAAGTGAAAGATTGCAATACACTGGAACTGATCAAGACAGCAGGTCTACTCTATAGTTCATCATCAGATATAGTGCATATCTGTTATTCAAAAGGTTGTAGCCTTCACCATCAAGCAGTGAGCTTTTGGACAATGAGTCTGCCACCCCTAACATGGTTACTTGTAAAAGACTCCTAATAGGGTCTGACCCTTAACCAGGTCACTATACTTATTGCAATGTATTGTACAACTCCTTACAAGGTTGAAATATCTTCTAACAGGGATTACTACAAACAAGTATAGTTTATTGTGGGTGCTAATTCCCACCAGGGTTTTTACCATTTGGTTTTCCCGTAATCAAATTGTGTTTTGAGTACTGTGTTATCTGATTAAGCATTTACTTTGTTGTATTCTAAAGTTATAAAAGTAAAAATAACTGAAGTTACTGATAACTGATTCACCCCCTCCCCCCCCTCTCAGTTATCCTTTGGGACGATTCTAACAATAAGGAGTTTCAAGATTTTGATACATCTTGTGGAAATAATGATTAAACATGACAATAGGCTCATTCGGCTCTTTCTTGGCTAAGATAAAATGGTGGTGGAGGTTTGCAGGATCCACATAGAGTTTAAATTGGTTTAGAAACTTGGTCTCAAACTCAACCCATGTGGTGATGGATTCCTTAGGAAAATTTAGATATTATATGTAGGCGAACTCACCAAGAATATATGGAAATAGGCGGCACAACATCTTCATGCACAAGTTTTTTCGGTTGCATATTTCTTTAAAGGAACAGATGTGCTCTTCCGCTGTCCTAGATTCACCATAAACAAAATTAGTACAAAAAATTTCAGAATTTTTAGGCAACTCGTATAATTGATAGCTATATTCAAAGGGGAACTTTGAGCATTGGAAAAGAACGTCATTTGGATAGGTGGTGGAGAATTCCAATTTTGATTAATGGATGTAGTAACAACTAGGGCAACAGTATGTGATTTTTGGCCAAGTGGGTTTTGCAGACCAATTGGGTGGTGAGGGGAAATTGGATTTGATTTTTCCATTATCACTATGATCTTTGCAATAGGGGGTTAAGTTCAAGGAACTCACCCCTTCAGGGATGATATAAGCACTCACTCAAACCTCTCTAGTGAGAAAGATCTAATATCCTCTAGCTTGTTGTTTGAAGGGCCTCCTTCTAGCGCCACTTCTATTGACTGTTGCTTTTACACCAGTCAATTTGACACATTGAAGGATGGAGAGTCCCCTATGGATATTTCCAACCCTTGTAGATACAGACTACACATAGGAAATAACAAAGAAACATAGAGAACAACAAGATTCAGAAGCCAAATAACAACTTTATTAATCAAAGTTTCATCATACATGCCTGGCTATAAGGCCTTCCCGATTTCAGCCACATACAATGAAAAACGAAACTCAGATCTATACCTAGACCTATCCAAGCCCTTAGGCTATCAAACTTCTAGCCCCAATTCTAGATCTACTCTACACTTCCTTCCCTTCTCTCCTTTCTATCTGCCCGTACAATGAGCACAAGCCCTAAATTTATACAAAATATCCAATAGGTTGGCCTCAACCAACTTTACATATCCCAAGACAAACGTGATAGACCAGATCAGCCTTAATCCAAAATAAATACAAAAACTAAATGTTTCACAAGGATCAATCCAACAACCAAGTTGACCACACATAGATCCTTGTAGAAAATCACTCCATTCAGCTCCAATGGTAGGAAACACCAATTGCAACCTCCAACAACCAACCAGTAAGTACAACTGAACTAGCAACATGAAGAACACAACTACCCTACCAAGGAATCTTCCATAACTCATGCGAGACAATTCCAAATGAGTTGCGATCATAAGAAATTGATTCAAATGACCCCACCAACATAATATCATGACCACTAATTCCAAAGATGTGAGTAACTTGACCGAGACATAAAACACACTAACCTGTGACTAGGAACAAAAAACCTCATCGCAACCAGTTATAACAAACACAACAACCCAATGAAGAATAAAAAATATCTCGCAAACCATTCCACCTCGAGAAGTGCAATCATAGACATAGACTCTATGAACAACCAAGAACAAACACTCTTCACCGCTCCTATCCAAGATCTCTACAGATCGAACGCTCTCAGAATCTCTACAAACTTCCCTGAAAAAAAAAAACTTCTTCAATCTTGAAGGGAATAACTCCAAGTTCATGCAAGATCTCCAAGAACCCTAGATGCTCATGTATCAGACACGCGGGGTAAATTAAAAAGTGTGGCCCATGTTAGGTCACAAATTAACAAATTGGAAGGAAACAAAGCTTGTCAAGCTATATTATCAATACCCTCCAAATTGATATGGCCAACTGACGGGATTCAACCATAAGTTAATTGCAATTCCCTACCTCTTTAGGCTCTGTAAAACCTAGGCGGGTATACCCACTCTAAAAATCTCTCTCAACTTTGAGATTTTTATAGTAGATATGAATGATTCCCTTCCAAAGCCACAAACTGAGGGTGGCAAATCCCAAATTATAAGAGAAGAGACCTTTCGTATTTCACCAATATTGTTTTACTTCTATCTTCCCTACCTAAAAAAAACTTGTTTTAAGAATTCAAATATTTTCTTGCTTCCTTCAACATTAATAGGTCAGACCCTTACCCAATTGGGCAAAGGTTAAATTCTTTGAATTCCTAATGTTCTCTCTGAAATAAAATACCTCTAAAAAAGGTGATTGATATTATCGGTCATCCATTTTTGTCAATGTGGATGAAATGAACCCGTAATATGAATTTGTCTAACTGAACTTAATCCTACCAAAGGAACCAGTTAAATAGAAAAATAGAGGGACAACAGTTCACTTATATCTCCTATTGGCCTCGAATTGATATTACAGAAGATCAAATAACCACACAAGTTTTGAAAATAACAACCAATTCATGGATTGATTATGACAGATAAATGAATCCATAAAAATTTAGTCATGCATTGGACAAGAAAACAAGGTATATGTTATTAATAAAAAAAAGCAATTACACCATTTAGTCTCTCTACTTTTGGTCCTTTACTAATTTATACTACGCGGTTGTGGTTTCCCTCCAAAAGGGGAAGCAAAAAGCTTCCAACCGTTCACATTCATGCCTTTTCAAATTCACTAATCCTAAATAACTGAAAGTAGATAAAATTAAACACACACAAAAGACAACAAACAAACACAATACCGAAGCTACAAAAGACAAAACACAAGATCCCTCCATTCTTGAGGAATCAATCAGCTTTGCTGGTGCTACCCACTATTGACCCAAGATATTCTTCGCCCAATCATAAATCTGTGCAAAATATGACCACTAGTAATGCAATATGCTAGGCATTGTGAGAAGGTGTTGTCTCCACCTATTACCATTAATAACCCTGAATTCAACTGCGAATTTAGAGAACCTATTCTCTAGTGTGATTACCCTGTCTAGAAAGGAATTGAACTTATCCACGGAGAAACTATGATCCTCCTTCAGATGACTGATGATTCGTGAAGGCATACTTTGATATTTTGATTTCCATTCTTCAAAAATTTTGGCCCGTCCTTTAGGATCCATAAATGTAGGGATCGTCCAATGCTTAATGGTATCAAAATTTGTTAACTTTTCTTCAACTCTAGCCTCTTCTCATACAATGTAATCCAACTCATCAAACAAGGAATCCATAGTCTTATTTGTTTCCTTAATCTCTGCAGGAGCTTCTGGATCTCTTTGAGTAACATCATAGATTCTGGTAATTTAAAATGCCAATGGCCCCCATCTATTTTCTATGCTCTGGAGTAAAGGATTATTCTTCTTGAATCCATCTAGCATGTCATTTAGAAAGAAATATCCTTGATGCACATCTTCACATTTTGCAATTATACCTTTCATTCTGAATGATAATACCTTTTCCAAAGTAAAAAAAAAATTATGCAGAGAATTTCTTTTAAACTTAGCACCAGGCACACTTTTTGCATCCTCTTTGATATCCTGTGGTTTTTCAACTGATGTGTTTTGATCATCCTTCTAAAAAATAAGAGCTTTCTCATGTTTAGATTCTTTGTGTTTCTGTATTTCCTTCTCTTTATCAACAAGGTTAATATACAACTCATTAATCACCCTATTCAATTCCTCTTGTCCATCAACATAATTTCTTAATTCATCCTTCAGCCTTTTAACTTAATCCTTATTGAACATGGATTGAAACATCAATTCATTCAAAGACATAAGTGGGTCAGTATCCCCCAATGTTTGAATAATAGATGTTCCCTCAGAATCCCTAGAAAAATATAACATTTTTGGTTTATGGGGCCCATTGAAACTCACCCAAGTAGCTAGGGTCTGAGTCTTTGGATTATAACCAGAGCCCATAATATTTTCTTCTGCGTCAAATTCAATAATCAAAGAAGAATCATTTTTTATTTCTTATTTGGTCTAAAAGGAAAATTTATTTGAGGGTTAATCTGGAGACTAGGAGTACATCACTCTTCTTAAATATTTCTCTAGCTTCCTAAACTGTATAGTCAATACTATCCAAATTCAATTCTTTAAACATTTGATCTATAATTTCCCGATGTTCTGATTCCTTCACCCCCATAAGCCTGATTTGTTTATGCTCTTCAAAATATTTCATTTTCATTTGTATCCAAAAATCTTTGAACTCTTGAGTCTGAAAAAATCATCAGTTTTAGTGTACCTAGCAACAATGGCCTTTCTTTCATCTCCCAGGCCCATGGTATTTTCTTCAGCATCATCTTGCATTTGAGCATGGTATCCATGAACTTCTCTCAATATATACATAGGAGATGAAGGACCTACTACCTCTTCTTGCCTCATGTCTCTCAAAGTGGCAACAATTACTCCAGTGTCTCCCATTTCTTCAAATACATCATATAGAACAAGAGGTGGATCTTTAACCCTAGGGATTTTTGTAGGAGGTGAATCAGAATTAGAATCATTAATAGTTAACTTCTTTATCATTTTCCTAGGAGGGGGCCTAGGCTTTGGTTCATCAGTTGCAATAGTTTTCCCTTTCAACTTACCAAAATACCTAATACATAACTCCCATATGAGGATCTCGTCTATTTCCTCATCATGGAATCTTGGCAAGCCCTTCAACACTCTATCTTTCTTCAACTTTACAAGAGTCTTCACTTTAATGAGCCTTTGCATAATTTGTGAATGATCCTCTAGTTTCTTATCACATCCTCTTCCACATCAAAAGAATGGGTGTACTCTCTTACCCAAGACTTGATATGACCCTCAGGATCATAATTCTTAGCCTTTGTACTCTCCATATAATATGATTTCAAGTATTCTTGCACATGTTCCAAAGTGCCCGTACCTATAGTAAAACCACCAAATCTGATAATATTTGGCAAGAAAGTGTCCTTCCTTCTTGGAGCAATGAACTCCTTTTCCAACCACAATAATTACCATATAAATTCCAAGAATGCAATTCTTTCTTGTACATATACTAGAAATTTATGAGGTGCCTGTCTACACCCATATACCCTTAATATTGTGAAATCACCCCTACAAATCCAATCAGCAAAATTGTGAGTGAAACCTTCATCTAGCTTGGTTTGCATGGGTCTCAAAATTTCCCTAATAGAAGAAAGGATCCTTACTACTTGTTCTCTCAATGCTATGAGCATCCAAACTATGAATCTATCAGGAAACATAGCATAATAAGCATCTTTTCTATGCTTATCCCATACGCTGCACCACAATTGCATAGAAAGTCTATTTCCATGAATATCTATAGTGGTAAGTTTCAAATAATTTCTAAAAGAACTATTATTTTGAAATATGAGCATGTGCCATAGTGAAGAATAGTGTTTGAATACACCCCAACTCTTGTATTAAAAATTTTTCCAATTCAGAAGCTATTTCATATTCATGAGATAAATAGGGATTTTGGGTTCTTATACACAAGTACATCATATCCACTAGCATTTTGGTTTTCATCCAACTCATGTCCCCAAGCCAATAGGTTCTTTGAAAAAAACACATGAAGTTAGTTGTCGGAAAGGGGGCTTTACCCTGCTTCTTGGCTACTTGATTCTGATCCTCCCTGTTTATAAAGAAGGAAACTTCTATTAAACCAAGCCTTTTGATCAAGCATTCATATTCTTTTTGGAAACCTTCCATGTCAATTCTAGAAATCACCTAAACATTAAGCCTAAAACATTCTTGGATCATCTATTTTTAATACATAACAGAGGGGTACCATCTGCCTTTCTCATAGTCCTAGTTTCAAATCTATAATTCTTCACCAAAGCATCAATTAGCTTAGTATCCAAAAATATATTGGGCACTATGAGCTTAGCTATGTCCAAATTCCAAGGGTTGTAAATTGGAATCTTTTTTTCCCTTTTGGAATAGAAATACCAAAACAATGCCCTACCATGCATAGGTATATTAGCATCACCATCGAGCCTCTTATTATAACCAAACATACTCTTTGACCCAACATATTGAGACTGTGACAAAATCAATAGAGTGTGTTGTGGAGGATAGATGATTTTGTCTCCTATAGCCATTTCCTTCTTCTTCCCAGACATGATTACAATTTAGAATAAATCAAAATGGCAATGCCTTCATGCAAAATTACTTTCTTTACTATCTACCACCTTGTCTGACTTATATAATTAATGCATCATCATTTTGTACCGCCTAGGAACTATGAAATGCGAAACCACATCTTTTTCGCCAAATTCCAAATTCACCTTTTATTCAATAGCAAAATAATGATTGCTGCTATTTCAGATACATCAACTTTTGCTAATAGCGAAATAGCGGCTATCGCTATTTCAGAATGCCTTCAAATGTGACTATGAGAAATAGCAAAAAGTTACAGCCTTTCAATCTTGAAAGAATGCTTTCAAGGAACATTGAGGAAAATGAAATATTTTTCATGGTCCCACCAGTGGCTCTTTCGAGGGAGATGGTATTTCATCTGAATGCCTTGAAGAATCCACAACTTCTCTAGATGAGTAGACCCTTTTGTAGCTTTACAACATAAAAAAACAACAAAACCAAAACTTGAAAGAAACTATGGTACAATTTTGAAGACATTTTTAATTAATTAAAAAAATGTTTAAGGAATTGGCCATGAATAGGCAACTCCTGAATATTTTCTGAAGTATTCTCTAAATAATAAGAATCTTTACCGACCTTTCCACTAATTAAATATGGACCCTCCCATAGAGGATCAAATTTCCATTGTTTCCCTTTATCCCGATCCTTTGCATTCCATTTGATAACCCATTTTCCTTGCATGAATCTCCTATCCATAGCAGTTTTATCATGAAGATCTTTATACTATTTCTGGATCTTTTCATTATGTTTTTGAGCCCTCCTTCTATCCTCATCTATCATCCATAAAATTTATATCTTCAATATTTTCATCAATCAGGAACCTGTATAATGGTAATAGGTTATTCAGGGGCAACCTTTCATTTTTCCATACACAAGCTCAAAAGGGGAGTAGCCAGTAGACCTTTTCCCAATAATCTTGTCAGCCCATATGACTAGCTATAATTTTGAATCCCATGATCTTTTATTATTAGAAAGTACTCTCTTGATAGTTTTTAGCAAATTCTTGTTTCTTGATTCGGCTTGGCCATTCCCTTGTGGGTGATAAGGAGAAGCATAAGATATAGCGACTCCATGATTCTCACAAAATTCTATGAATTCTTTGGACCTAAAACACATTGCGTTATCAATGAATAACTAAATGGCACCCCAAATCTTGTCAAGGTATTCTCCCTCAAGAACTTAATCATAGTCTTGTTGTTTAAATTTCTTGTAGATGTAGCTTAAACCCAGTTAGTGAAATAATATTTATCCACCAAAATCCACGAGCGACCTCTACTAGACTTGTCATAGATTTGGTAAATTACAATATCAATAATTTTTATAGGACTGAGTAGAAATGCTCCTTGATATTTTAAATTACCAAAAAAAATTTGACAAGCTTCACATTTTTGGACATACTTGAAACTATCTTGAAAATGGGATGACCAATAATACCTGCCCTCAAAATATTATGAGCAGATGTCCTAGCTAAAAAATGTCCTCCACATACACCATCATGCATTTCCTTTAAGACCTTTTTGTTAGATTGGGTGGTTTTCGTTGCACCAAAAGCTTGGACTGTTAATTCCCGATACAACAACTAGACTTATAGAATCCACAAGAGGTTGTTAAACCCTTTTCACCAACCGCTGCATGGCCTGACCGAGACCAAGGGTGCATACCTTGTGAAAATCCCACCCTTAGGACATGCATGGGGTTGGAATCTGTGACCTTAGCTCTGATACCAAGTGTTAGATTGGGTGATTTTTGTTGCACCAAAAGATCAAACTGTTAATGCCCGATATAACCACTAGACTTATAGAATCCACAGGAGGTTGTTAAACCCTTGTCACCAACCACTGCATGGCATGACCGAGACCATGGGCACACACCTTGCAACACTTTTCAGCCTGATATTGATCTAAACAAAAAAGAAAAATGCCCTCAAAATTTCTCCAATATAAATCACCCTGGGTCAGAACATACCTAGAGGCCTGCAACTTCAATGACCTTCTCTAATTATCATTCAACTCGCTTGGACACTCCATAAACTTCAAGAAATATACTATATCTCTACACCAGGGGGCTCTTTCAATGCTAGTAACCATTTCCTCCAGATTTACATAATTTACTTGTGCTGCCTCCAAATTGGAATCCGCCATAAGTTTTGCCAATCCTTGCCCTTTCATAAGTTTGGTAATCTAGATGTTAATATTGAATTCTTTGACCTGATTTATCCATGTGCATCTTTTTTGAGTCACCTCAGATTGTCGAAAGATATCATTGATAACAACATTTGGGACATATCCATTCACTTCAATCCCTACCAAGTAAGGCCTAAAATATTTCACAGCTTTCACCAATGCATAGGCTTGCTTTTCTATAATATCATATATGAGCTCTACATCTTGCAATGTTTTGCTAAAGAATGATATGGGTTGCTCATGTCCGTCATTATTCTTTTGTAGCATGACTGTTGCAATGGTATGATATGAGACAAAATATAAAATATGAAAAGGCTTTATAAAATATGGGGATCTTAGGACATGAACTTCTTTAATTTCTCTTTTAATATTCACAAATGCATCAATAGCTTCCGCAGTCCAATTCAGGCTTGCTACCTTCTTCAACATCTTGGCAATAGGTTTAACAATTTCAGAAAAGTTTGATACAAACCTTCTTATAAAATTGATCAGCCCAAAAAATGATTGAACTGCTTTGACCATTTTTGGAATAGGAATTTTATCAATGGCTACTATTCTTTCTGGATCAATTCTTATTTTGTCCTTTAATACAATATGCCCCAACAGTTTGCCCTCAGTAACCCCAAAGTGACATTTCTTTGAATTAAGTGATATGCCATATTCTAAATCCTTTATAAAGATATGTTCTAAGTGGTTACAATGGTCTTCTACCGTCTTAGAATAGGAAGTGAGATCATCTTAGTATACTGCCATGATTACATTTATTAAATCCTCAAATGCTACATCCATTTCCCTTTGGAAAGTGGCCCCTACATTTGTCAATCTGAAAGGCATCATTAATTAATCATCTTGTGATGTGTAAATGTTGTACCTGCAAAAATACTGCACACAACCACTCAATAACTCATTACATCAATTGGTTAGTAAGATCAAATTCATTGAAAGCATAGAAAACCAAATGAAATCAAATTATTTCTTCCTAGTCATGAAGGTTGTAATCTAATTGTTATTGCGCTCAGAATTAGCATATTAGATCATTGAATGGACAATCATGAAATGGAAGATTCAATCAAGAGAGTTTGATCATGCATTAGTCTCTCACGACTAAACTATCTACTTTTAAGGAGCAGCTACCTTCCATAAAGATTTATCTTTATAACCTTTATTATAAAAGAATCAAATTAGGGAATGTTTTTAACCAGAAAGCATGGAAGGACAACAACATTCTATCATAAACTTATAAAAAAATTATTTTTACAAAAGATTTAAATATCAAAGTCGACTTACTCTAATCTAACAAGATAAGTTTTACAAAGGCTGATTCAATCTTGTGTCACAATTTGAAAGATGGCTCATGAAAACTGGGGAACATACACACACAGATCAAAGCAGTATAAAATTAAACTCCAACTGAAATTAAAGTCATACATTCATTAACCAACTGATTGAAGAAAAATAATGTAATCTTCTATAAAAAAACTGATATTATATATGTATGTCAAAAGTCTTCACAGTATAAAGAAGAGAAAATTCTAGAAAATAAGATAGTATTGTAATGTTTTTCAAAACCCAGAGAACCGACCCTCAAACGGTCATCAAAAATAATATATAAAGCCATGCAGGGCTATTCAATTTTAGTAACCAACTAACCATAGAAATAGCTTAACTATAATTAAACTATGAAGATAAAAATTTCTAAACAAAACTAATTAACCAATTGATTCTTTTTAACTGCATCATCATCCGCAGTCTTGGTGGTGTCCCATGAAGCATTACATTCCTCAAAAGTTATCACAAAGCTCACCAACATCTCCTGTTTTGGCATGGCAACCGTCTCGAACCTATGTTCCCAAATATCTTTACAGTTTTGCATATGTTTGAGATTTTCTTTGAGCGACTTCATCCTCTCGTAGCCAATGACCACAAACGATTCCACCTGAGCAATCACTGTAATGTCTTTCACTTCTATTTCTATAGCTGTTGTCAATTCAGTTTCTGTTTCATGCCCAATTAGCTTGCTCAGACAATCGATATGGGTATTCATGACCTCCTTAACACAACTTAATGTTTGAGTAACCTGAGTGGATTCTTCAATAGCCTGTTCATAAAGAGAGCTTTTCCACTCCACATTAACCTTAGTCACGAACAACAAATTCTTTTCCACACCAAGCACTGCCTTTTCTGCAAGGAACTTGTCTATGCCATCGGTATAGACTTAGTCCATGTTTATTATTTTGGTCCCCAGCCAGTCCCTCTCTTTCTTCCATGTTTCAACATTTCTTTCTACCACTACAATCAAATTGCGAGACTTTTTGGATAGATCTTCAAAGTCATGAGAAAACTTGGTGATTTCCTTGATGACTTTCTTCATCCAACTGAAGAAATTCCTAGATATTGACCTTTCTTTATGAACCTGGTCAAGAAACATTTTGTTCTCTAGAAACTTAACATCAAGGTTAATTGGGACCATGGTTAGGGGTTGAGGTATAGGGTTTTGTAGTTGTTGGATATATTCCACCATTCCATTGAGCGCTTGTTTCAATTTTAATTTACCCTCTACATCTTTCCACACCCTGTGGTTGATCATTTTGTTGGCTGAATTCAGGATCTTCAAATTGGCTACCCTTGTGGCTAGGCCCAAGTCTATTTTCTCTACAGTAAAGTCCTGCTCAGTGACCTCTTCCTTAGTCTTGTCATAATTTGGTTTAAAAGGTTCTGCAACCCAATGGATAGTTTGTGGATCTACATCCAGCATGGCTTTTGTCTTTGTCCTTTTGGTCCTTGGCATTTTTCCCAGATATTTGCTTACCAGGTCTCCAACAGTGGCTGATACGGGAACGATGTTCCTTTTCTTACTTACTGATAACTCCAACCAATTCAGATATTTTGGGGTGGAAATACCTGCTAGAGACTAGGTGGTTACACTATTTAGCATTGTTAAATCATGTTGGCCTACAGAATTATTTTGTCCTTTAGTCTCAGGGGTATTTACTGGAAACTTTCCATCTTGAGTTTTTCTTGGGCTCCTATACTGCCTTCCTTAGTTTCTGGATCAAGGTCAATGTAAGAAGCTTTATTAGACTCTGAGTTTCTTCTACTTCGTGCCTTGGTGACTCTTGTAGGTTTGTCAAGAGTTGCTTCCTAATCTTTTGGGAGGACGACTGCTTCAGATTCTATATTACCTGCAGAAAGAAAATTTTCAACCTCATTAGTAAGTATGGGTAAGAACTGGGTTTTTGAAGTTCTTGAACTTTTTATGGTCTTTGGCTTCGTTGCCTCTTGCTTCTTTTTCTTATTTTTGTCTTTAAGCCACCTCTTTGTCCTTTCAAAAACTTCCTGAGTCAAAGAATTCAAATCTTCATCTTCATTTTTTGTCCAATTTGTTTTCCTAACAACTCTATCTTCATTTGACTCAATATAGTTTGATTCTAGTAAATCTTCTTCATCTTCGATATCTTGGCCTTTAATATTAAAAGACAAATGAAGGGAAACAATTTGTCTTAGGGTAAACCTAGAATGCAGTCTTCTTAATACCTCCATTTCATTCACACAGTCATCCCAGTAATCTTCTAGCTCTAGATGATGAATGAAAGTAGCATCAACTTTAAAATGACCCTGCAAAATGCTTACTGTCAAAGTAGCTTCTTTTTTTATAAAATTGGAGACTCGTCACTTCCAATTCTGCATCCTAGGCAGATGTATTATGCAACAATCTAAACCGGTAATGACATAACTCAATTGGAAAAAGGGAACCGGTATTTCTCTTGAGTTTGTATTTATTTTCTACTCGAAGTAACTGTCTACAAACTTCTAGCAACACATACTTGTCAAGGCAGTATCTGGGTAATTTCAGAGGTTCTCCACTAAAACCTCCAACTCTAAGGTAACTGAAAGTTGAAAATTGAATATAATAGTTGTCGTAAATCTTAATCAGTTCCATGTCTTCTTCAGAGAATCTAAAATTAACCTTTCCTCACAATTCAAAAACTAGCCGAGAGAAGAAAGTATCTTGAACTCTTCAAAAATTCATAGGGTTCTTCTTCTTCTGGAGCCAGGGGTAATATTCATAGATCATCATGTTTTCTTCCCACGGCTCATGTGGCAAACCATCCCAATCTTTGCAAATGTCAAGGGTGTAAAAGAGGTATGAGGACATATATAAACTTGATGTTTCCGCTGATTTGGATAAATCTTCATGAAGTTGCTCAACAATAATTTCAGCCCAATCCACATACTTTCCTTCACTTAAGATAGCTTGGACGAAGACATACATCCAATCTTCCCAGAGAACGTCATTAGAGTTACCCTTTACCCTATTTAACATTACAACCAAATCTCAAATCTCTCTGACCAGATGGTCTTTCTTTATAGGTCTAGGCAAATGGGAACCTCCTTTCTCAAGTTTTAACAACCAATCTCTAGCAATATTGTTGTTGTAGTCTTTACTGTTCTGATTGAATTCCGTCTGATCCTTTTTCATGCTCAAATCACCATAAATATCTGTTGGAGGAATTCACAATGTTGTCATGGCTATTTGTCTATTTATATCCACTAATACCTCGCTGGAAGAGGTGTGAATACACTTGTTTACTCTGTCATACCTATTTCCGCATTCCATTACCAATTCTAGGCACAGAGTCACCTCCGGGAAGCCAGCGGCTTCTAACAATCCGCTTTCTGCAATTCGAGCAGCCATAGACCTTGCCTCTGCATTTCTCAATAGGTGAAGAATTTCCCCTATGTCTTCATCCACTAGGGTTGTATCTTGCATATCAAGGAAGCAACTACTAATGGGAGAAAATTTATTCTCCTTTACAAACTTCACCTTCGGGGTTAACATATTAAGACTGAAAGGGGCTAACCTCAAAAGATAAATGAAGCAACTGTAACATGAAAAATACCCAAAATCTTTCCTCCTAAACAAACTATCTTAATATTTCAAGAAAAATACTAAGAAGTTTTATGTGAACTCACCGTTACTCGGCTCCTACATTTTGCAATTACCTCGCTGCTCTCCTCCAGTTACTACTTCCAAATGATTTCTTTCAAAAAGAAAAGAGCAGAGGAAATAAATTTAATACCCACTCACTTCATTTTCCTTAATTTGTAATTATGAGCACCTGACAAAACTTAATCATTCCATGTCGCTTTTAATGCAGATGTCTAATCACCATACTTAAATTCTGCTTCACTTGCACTTAAGCTGACATGGCATCACTCCAACTGTCTTGTCAAACACTTCTTGCAGATATGAGAAGATTTAACATGGGTCGCTTGATACTATCAATTATTGCACTTCAGAAACTGAACTTTGAACCATAAAAGATGGGGTTCAAAGTTCAAAGTTCATAGTTCATAATGCCTCAAATAATTTTACGCACTTCACAGCTAAAACAGCTCAAATACATGTTGCACAAAAAATATTTGAACTTTGAACCGAAAAAGACAAGTTCAAGATTCACGATTACGAAGACACATGACATTGGGAAAATGGGGTGTATGACATGAAACTGCTGGGTGCAGTGCGAATTAAATATTGAACATTGAACCATGAAATGGAAGTTCAAGATTCAAGATTAAATATACGAGTGACAAACTACACCGCATTCAAGACTCTTTTTTATCATTTGAATCTGATGCTTATAGATTGGTGCAAGTTTCACTGAGAATTGATATGTTTCACCTTGGCATGTTTCTTTTTTCTTCCATATGTGGCATTTGGAGGATGTGAAGATGTTTTTCTTGATGGTGCTTATCATGGTTACTTTTGCTGGTATCTTGGTGGAACATGAGAGCACGGTGAAGACTTAGATAGTACATGAATGGTTTAGGAATTCTTTTCCCTTGTTTATGATTCCTATGGGTGTATTTACAATGCATGATGCCAAGTGGAAGAATGTTAGGATTAAAGTGCCATCTAATTTGTGAATCCTATGACATGGTTCCCACATCCATGGAATGTTTGCTAGACAGTTAGGGTGTATCAAAAAAATGTTTTGTAATCAATAGACAAGTAGGAGATATTTTCCACAAGTCAAATTATGATATTGTTATTAGGATTCAATTGTATAGTTTTTTTAGTCAAACTCATTGACCCATGTTTCATGAGTAGTGGTTCACAAGAACCCATCTCTCATGAGAATGAATGGAACACTTAGCACTCATTGCATCTAGGTGATGCTCACAGAGGTGAAGCACCTAGACTTCCCGGGAGATCACCCATCCCGGTACTACTCCAGCTTGAGCGCGCTTAACTAGGGAGTTTCCTCCAAGGTTAAACCCACTCTACTTGCAACCCCATTTGCAAAACCTTCAGCAAGTGTTGTGTCTTATGAACCATTCATTAGAAAGCCCCTTAAACTCATCAATTGGTAAGTAGGTGATATTTTCCACAGCAAGACAAATTATGATATTGCTATCAGGATTCAATTGTGTAGTTTTTTTAGTCAAACTCAATGACCCATGTTTCATGAGTAGTGGTTCACAAGAACCCATCTCTCATGAGATTAAATGGAACACTTAGCACTCATTGCTTCTAGGTGATGCTCACAGAGGTGAAGCATCGAGACTTCCCGGGAGGTCACCCATCCCAATACTACTCCAACTTGAGTGTGCTTAACTACGGAGTTTCCTCCATGGTTAAACCCATTTTGCTTGCAATCCCATTTGCAAAACCTTCAGCAAGTGTTGTGCCTTATGAACCACAAGGCACAATTCTTGATGAAGGTTTTGCAAATGGGGTTGCAAGTAGAGTGGGTTTAACCATGGTGGAAACTCCGTAGTTAAGCGCGCTCAAGTTGGAGTAGTACTAGGATGGGTGACCTCCCGGAGTCCCGGTGCTTCACCTTTGTGAGCATCACCTAGATGCAATGAGTGCTAAGTGTTCCATTCATTCTCATGAGAGATGGGTTCTTGTGAACCAATACTCATGAAACATGGGTCAATGAGTTTGACTCAAAAAACTACATAGTTGAATCCTAATAGCAATATCATAATGTTCTGTAATATTTATTTTTCGCTATTGTTTGTAATACATTCATAAGGGTTGATGAGTTTCACTAGCAACAATAAAGGTGTGAACCACTACAAATGAAACATGGGTCAATGAGTTTGACTCAAAACACTACACAGTTGAATCCCGATAGCAATATCATAATGTTTTGTAATATTTATTTTTCGCTATTGTTTGTAAAACATTCATAAGGGTTGATGAGTTTCACTAGCAACGATAAAGATGTGAACACAATTATCTAATATTATTTTCCCCACATATGGATGACTAGAATGAGATGCTTAATGACTTAGAAGGTGGACAAATGAGTGACACTTGGGCTTCTCCAAGTGGGTGCTGGGAAGAGGCAACATGAGTATCTTGGTATCTTGTCATTTATTATATTTGATGTTTATCTTGCAAAATTGAGTGCCCAAGTTGGAGGAAAAGTATTGAAGCCAAAACTAGTGTCCTTTTGACTTCGGTGGAGGCAATTCAAGATTTGGGATTTTTTGGGGTCAAAAGCCTTATTTGAACGCCTTATTTGGTGGTTTTGGAGCCTTTGCCATTCTATAAATACAACTCTTTGGATGTAAATACGAGGAACAATTGAATAAAGAGTTATACTTATTTTGCAAGAAAGCGAGGGATAAGGGTGTTGTTCATAGGTGCTTCCATGTTGGAGGCAGATAGGAGAATGGGAGTGAATGTATTGTAATCACATTTTGTAATGTCCCAGTTTTCAGTTGCAATGAAAAAAAAAAATTAATTATTAATTCTGTTGTCTTAAATTATTTTAGGCAACTAATATTTAATTAATAATTATTAAAAATAAAGAGATTTTGTTAAATTGGTATTGAAATATAAATAAATCACTTTATGGAGAAAGTATTAAAATTAAATGACTTCAATTAAATTCATTAATCAGACGACCATCGGGTTACTGAAACATGTTATTATAAAAATAGATTTTGGGATTGATGCAAAATATGAATGATTTGGAGAATATAATTATTTGATTTGAGAGTTTTCTGAAATTGATCTTGGGATGGAAACCTGAGAAGGCCAATTTCGACAGTGAAAGATCTGCACTAGGTAGAGAAAGAAGAATCACACAGGTTCTTTATTGGGACTTTCATGGAGAATGAAAATGATAGGTAACTCAATATTTGATTTTATTTGTCAAAGAAATTGCATTATTTTCCTGTGTGCATCCAAAGTTCAATATTTTGGGAGTATCAAGAATCACATTACAGCAAAACTATTTGAGAAGAGAAACGATTATATTGGCTTTTTAATGTTTATTTGCATGAGTTTGGAGAAATGCTTATATTGTTTATTTGACCCTATTTGTGGAACTCTAATATTTTGATATGAAACTTTATTAGAGATATGAAATAATATATTCATAAAGTTTAAATCCTTGACTGGAAATAATAAGATACTGGACTATAGTTGGGTGTTAAATATTGCATTATTGGGCCGTCCTCGTTGGTTATATGGCAATATATCAATAGATTCATCTATCAAACTTAGCAAATGGAAAATATTGGAGAAAGGCAATATGAAGATGTTAGGTTTTTCAATCGTCGCCGTTGAGTGAAGACAAATATTTCATCTAGCACTTTAGAGGTGAATGATAATATTTCTTGGAGCCGTATGGTCCAAGTTGTTATTGGGAATTGTTCAAATGGCATCGCAAATTCATAAGAGGATAAGTGCGTAGAGAAATCCTCAGGGAGTTGAGCTTTCTTTTGAGCAGATGAACAACAAATAAGTGTGAAGTCATTGTGGAATTTAGAGTTGGTGCATCTTTATTATTAGTGTGCAGAAGTTCATTACCATGGAGGAAAACATGCCAAATCATAAGGGTGGGGTTTAAGAAGGTTTCCAGTGCATGTGTGACTCTAGTTGCACTTCGGTGTTTAAATGAACAATGATTTGTGGAAAGTTTGCTGGCATGACCAACCATCTATAGAAGGTTTTTTTAGTTTGCAACAGTTCACTGACAGCCAATCAGCATTGGTATTTCAGTTGATGTCAACAGCATTGTTGCACTCTATGCTGGATGAGAAAGCTGTTGGAGTTGGAAGTTATATTGGGAATTACAGCAGGCTCAGATTCGGAAGTGACTACTTCGGTATGTCACAAGTCCTTGTTTATAATGTATTTGTAAGCTCTGAGTAACTTCCTTACTCATACCACCTGGAATAGCAACCACAAAAATTGCAACTCTCAAGCTAACCATACCTTAGACCAGGGGAAACTAACATAGAACTTCATGCCATCAACATATCAACTCTAAACTCCAAACAAATCTCGGAATATCCATCCTCCTATCTCAATGTTGTTATGCACACAAATATATTGAGAGGGGCTACGAATCAGTATATATCAATTTTGACTTCAGAACTTATTGCAAAATTAATATCATTACTACATCTCACAATACCATCAAGACAACTATGTGAGAGATAAGAACATCCACACATGAACACATGAGAACTCCAGATTTATGTGGAAACCCAAAAGGGAAAAACAATAGTGAGAATAGTTGTTTGGATCTACTATCTAAATCCAACCTCCCCAAATAATGATGAATTTACAAAATTTTATAGGCTCGAACCCACAAGAACTACAACCCAATATGGAGACACCAATCCCCTAATCCAACAAATTGAGCACCAAGCCAGCCACTAAGCATCAACTCAAATTATGAGGCTTCAATCTCAATTACAAAGAAGACAAAGATAACAAGGTATTTATCATGCGGATTTTTCAAACTAATCTATATCACTTGACTGATATGATCAGCTTCATAACACCCTCACAGTAAATATTGCATGTTGGTTTGCACACTTTTCAATGTATATTCATTCACTAGCTTCCTCTTCTCATCACATAATTTTTAGTCACATTACTACAACACCCCTCCTTCACATTTGAATGAAACTAATTGGCAATATGTATGCATTCCAATTCTTTATTTACATCTTCATGTTGGCCTAAGACCCTTTTGCAAGTCTGCAAGTCAAGCAATGATAAATTCTTAAATTCAAACGTGTAGTCGGCTCAATCCGAAGGCTAACACATTACACCAAAAGTAAGAACATGTTATGTGTTTCCCAACATGAACTCAACTGGTCCCAAACTACCTTCACATGCTTCTTGCAACTGACATGTGTTGCCTCATCCAATAGAAACATCTGCTAAGTCAACAAATTAACATCGTGTGCACTCTATCATCTCTAAAGAAAAACATATGAAACACAGGTAGATTTGACTTTATGTGTAGCCTTAATATCCAAATTGCAAGCCAAAATACTCAACAAAAGTAGAATGTGGTATCAAGAATTACGACTGTGCAACTCAATACACAAACAATATCTAAACAACATACCTTGGAAACTCAATGCAAACACTTCCAGATGTTCGTGACTGCCCTAGACATTCAGTAACAACTCATACCGATACATAATGATAACAAAGAGTATATATCCAATAAAATTTGTTTTGCTTCTTCCTCATGTTTCCCTGACATGTTCCTAGACATCAATGCCAACACTATAAATATCCTTGACATCAATGAGGACACTAAGAATATTCAAAGAATGCAACAAACCAATGCATAAATGACCACATAGGCCAGCTAACAAAGTCCGCATCAACACTGAAACAATGTCGTGGATAAAGACAATACACATTCAAGTCATCCCATTATAATCTATAGGTTGTAACAGCTACAAACTGCATAACTCGTAAATCCTAATCCAATGAGAAGTGTAAACTTATCATCACATCAATAATTAGCAAACCAAGATATCAAAGAGGAAAACCAGACCTATATCCAGAAACTCTCACTACACGAGTTATGTCAAATCTGAAAATAGATAAAAGCATATCAAATCTATCTATAGTACTTCACATAGAGGATCTTGCTAATTCCTCTATTACCTATTGTCAAGGAAACAAACAATAATATGAAAATCCTAGACAAAATATTCTGCAATATTTATCTCACTGTCAATCTCCATAACTCTCCAAAGTTCTTCGCACTCAACCATATGAATACAAACTTCCAAGAAGAAGAAAAAGATCAAAGAGAGAACTTGCAAAGCAAACCATATCCTTGCTCTAAACAAACATGTACCAAGTGTTATGTAAGATCTCCATCACCATTCCATTGTGAAAGGATATCAACATCTAGCGTCCAAATCAAATGAAATATGGCAGCAATAAATCTGTCATACTGAAGGTGGATAAAACAAAACAAACATTGTCACGACAAAGGGAATATGCTCAAAGCCACAAATCATTTCTTGCACCTCTCCAAATAGGTCTTTAGAAATAGATCTTAAGCTCAAGACAAACATCAAAGAGAACAATGGAAATCCATAGAACCATGCATCATCTTCTCAACACATCAAAACTTTTATTTTCAAGAATAACTCATGACATGAGAAGACAAGATTGTAGAATCGAAATTAGCATACCCCTTTGCAATTTTACCAACACTTTTTGTAACCACTTTAGGGTCCATTACCCTAGCATTTATGTCGGTTCATTTCAGCCCTTGCATTAGCCTTTTTCCTCTCAAGATGCTCAAATTTATTTTCAGCAACTATCTTTTAGTGTCACTTTTGCATTAACTATGTGTCTCTTGTTTCTTGTCGTTCTTGAGCATGATTTGCTTGGACACTAGCACACCATGCAGACGTTACTCGCGACATCCTAACGTCCAAATGTCAGTTTTGAGCGTTTTGACACTTGTCACCTACCTTGGTCAGTGACAACAGCTCAGAAATCTTCTTAAATAGCTTGAAAGCCTCTTTTTCCCTCCTCTTTCTCATTCATCTTTTCACTCCATTCAAATCTCCTGGAAATTCCCTAGCAATTTCTTACATTCTCTTAGCTTTCACAACTTTTTCTTGCTCTCTTGCTCTCGCTTGCTACAACAATCTCTTGTTTGTTGCAACGCTCTCTTACAACATTATCTATAGCTCTCTTGGCTTTCCCAAGCCTATCTAGTAATACGTTTCCATCTCTCTATTGTGTCTTTCAACATCTTGGGATTTATCACATCCCCTATCTATCAAATCATTTTGTCTATTTGTCTTTTGATCTATCTATCTATCTATCGAGTTGTTGTGGAGTTGGAAAGACCAATACAAGGACTTGACTATGACAGGTCTTTAAACAGTCCCAAACATTTTTCCTCTCTTGTGCATGTGCAGGTTTATTAGAAGCTTTCAACTGCACGAGGGTTTGCTTATGGTCAATTTATTTCATTTATTTTTATCTATATTATCTAGTATTTGTTGTTGTATTTCTAATTTCTAGGTTTTACAGGTACCTAAAGAATAGAGTCAATTAGCCCATTGCAAATGGGGAGTCCTTTTTTTTACCTTGCTAGCAGGTGGTTGTCCTAGGTAGTTTTAGTTCAATGGCAATTTTTGTTGATGTTTTGTAGCCTCTGTTGGACAAATCATATAGACTATTGAAAATATTGTTAAATCAACTCTAACTTATGATTCTAATTTCAATTTAAACTATCTATATATATTGAGTGCTTATTATATATTTATCAATTCCAATTTCAGAAGAATAAATCAGAATATATGTAAATAATAATACCCTTGTATTTATTGTCTGATGAAGATGTATATTTAGTCGAACTCACTGTATACTGTACTCGGCACTGTACTTTTCTGTGTGAGTAAGAACAGTATGTTCGCGCATCATATATATGATAGTGACATAGAGAAGAGTCACGTCTATGTTAGACGTGACTCCCTGAGGAGTCACGACTATCATAGGCGTGACGGTTCTTACATACTATTATCATTTAACACTTAGTTTATATAACCCGTCGACAACTTGCATAACCTACGGTTTGAATAATGTCGTCGACAAACTCACATATCTTACAGTTTATGTAATACCGTCAATACAATGAATAACATCGATCATTATATATAATACATAGTATGTATAGAATATATATGATCGACAAGAATACCATCCATATTATATGGTTTAATAACATATAGACCATAATATGAATCATGAATGGTATTAGAACAATCTTGATCATAGTTATATTATAATGATGATAATTAATATTATCATTATCAAATTATAACTATATTAGATAGATATCAATTATATTATAATATCAACCTTGTCATATTATAATAATGATAATGATAATTATCATTATCATTATTATATTATGACAATAATTACTATATTAGATAATGACTATAAACAATAGACATTAATAATAATAATATATATTATAGTCATTAATATCTATTTATATATCTCACATTTGTCTATTATAGTAGGGTCGATATTTTATCTAATCGATGCTACACTTTATCAACACTCCCTCTTAGCTAGGGAAGATAAAATCATATGTATCATATTTCTCACAAACATTGAGAAGATAGTCATCACATAACACGTGATGAAAGTCTCACATATCTCATGAAGACAAAACATCACATAACACGTGATGATAAGTATCACATAACTTGTGATAAAAGCCTCACATATCTCGTGAAGACAAAACATCACATAACACGTGATGATAAGTATCACATAACTCGTGATAA
>MU225764.1:411714-429515 GCA_018584345.1 Thuja plicata
TATATATACTTATCAAGAGTATATTTTGATTATTTGATAAGTTTGCAGATCACAAAAGGTTGAGGATTGCTCTCAGATCTTTGACATATACTTTGACTCTGGTATATTCTGCCCTTACTCTTGCATAATTATTTTGACTACAAAATAGATCAGAGGTTGTTTTTGATTTATATCAGCATTGTTGATTCCCTACATAAAATTTATTAGCATATTCAGAGCATTAAAAGTGATATATTTGCATCAATATTATTTGTGAAAAATAAAGATAATATTCAACAATATTTTGCTCAGTATTAAAAGATAATAAAAAAAGAATTAAATTTCTATCTTCTCAAATCTGATTACAATTACAAATTTTAAGTAAGATTAATGAAAGGTCGATATCCCCAAATATAATGTTGATAACAAACAACGTGCAGTGGACGTGATTTATGAGAAGGTTAAATACATGCGACTACAGAGTTGTAATACGAAGACCTTGCGATTACATCATCGATCAATACTACAGATGCGAATATATATGTGTGTGTGCACGCGCATGTGTGTGAATTCAATAAATGATTGGAGGAATAGCTAATAGATAATGAAGGAAGACAAAAAATGATTAATCATTGTTGGTGCACTAAGGTACGACAAATATAAAGAGATAGGATTCATGCGATGAGAAATTTGGGTATCGAAGCCTCTGAGTTAACCTTCTACTCTCTATAATGTTGAAGGTAGTGAAACACGAATACACAATGAATGGCTAAGTAAGATTAAGCAAGGTCATTGATGGCAGTGTATGACTAATAATCAATAAGCAAAGGAATTATATATGATGGACAATGATTTCATCCATAGACTTATTGTTGAAATGGAGATAACGTACAAGCATGGCCCAGTGTCAATTACCATCACGTTGGAAGAGGGAGAAGATCAACAAGTCAATCTAGTAACAATCAGTGACCTAATATACACACTGTTCATAATCAGTAATGTGGCAATAGGATATAATCAGTAATAAAGTTAATACTCATGTTAGTGATCTATTAGATGAAAGAATAAAATGATATGAACTTACTATTTTTAGTAAATTTCACTACATCCCAAATCGACCTTATTTTAACTTTGCAACAACTTACTATTTTTCGAAGTGTCTATTGTTAATAACTTTCACTACATCTCGGATTGGCCTTATTTAGACTTTGGAACAACTTACTATTTTAAAATTATTTTTAGTAAGTATATTTTTGGTAGGTCTATTTTGGCAACAGGTGAGCTCCGAGTGATAAAGAGACAAAAGGGTATCCAGTTCTATATGTACAAGAATGAGCAAGCGAGGTAGTTCATCAGAAAATGGTTAAGTCTAGGAACATCCTTGAAATATCCAAAAGTGGATAGGCATGAAAAACATCAGAAAAAAGGTTAAGTTTGAAGAACGTCTTTGAAGAACATCCAGAAAAGGAAAGGAGATGAAATTTCACCGAGTGTGGAGAAAATCCTCCTCCACCCTCAAAGTCGGCCCGGAGAGGCAATTCTCTCAGTTCAAGGAATTTCTTCAAAATTGAAAAATCCTTCTCCATGCTCCATTTTAGCCCAAGAAGGGGAGTTCCTAGAGTGCAAGGAACTTTTTTCAAAATTCCAAATCCCTACTTCATGTCTCAAATGCGCTCAAGAGAACAAGGAAAGATGAAAAAATGATTAAGTGTTGGAAAATTTCTCCTCCTAGCTCATGTACACTCAAGGAAGAAATTACAAGTAATAGATGAAATTTGGCTAAGTATGGAAATTTCCCCTCAAGATCTCAAATTTCACCCTCTTCAAGCGCATGCCCATGGGTTGAGAAATGTTGATGAAGATAAACACCAAAAAGAGAATTCTTGGAAAATAAAAAAAAAAGCGTGACAAAGTGAATTTAAAACATGAGAAGAGGAAGGTATGAATTTTTAAGAGAGAGTTTCTCGAGAGAGAAGGCTTGAGCTTTTAAGAAGAAAGAGGGAGAATTCCAGTTCCAGACATTCAAGGAAGACATATAAGTCCTAGAATTCCAATTCCAGTGTTGAAGACATCCAAGTTTCAAGCAATCCAGTTCAAGGCATGCAAGGTTCAAGACGTCAAAGATCAAAGTTCAAGTGCAAGTGTAGAAGGAAGAATGCAACATCTTGAAGTTAATCTAGAAATCCAGAGATCCTAGTGAAGAAAGAACAAGGAGGAAGAATTCCCATTCCAAACACCCAAGGAAAACATTCAAGTTCCTAAGATTCAATTCAAGTATGAAAGACTTCAGCAACGACAGATTGTCAACAAGAATGGCACTCAATCACCTTCCAAAATTGACATGTCCATATTCTCTATGTTGAAGGAAAGGAATAAATGACAAGCTATTTTGGGCAGACAACCATTTAATGCTTAGTGGGAACCTTCGGCCATTATGGGTCATCTTTGACCACTCTCCCACTAAGTGGACACCCCTCTTCTGATTGGTCCATGTGGACCCACTCATTTATGACACAGATTCTCTCTTACCCTAACCCTAATTAGGGCTGAGGTGGAAAAATCGGGGGCCTCTATTTGGTTTCAATTTGGGCCACACATAGTAATTTGAAAATATATATAAAGGCCCTGCCTTCTCATTTGTAATTCATTAGATTACAGAGATTCATAGATAGATAGGCAAATAGGCAGATAGTTAGCTCTTGTCCTTAGAGTAGAAGTAGAGAGTAGAAGGGGAAGACATTGTTGTGAGACTTGGGGAAATAAAAACAATTTTCATTGTTTGTTTCAACTCGTTGCATGTTGTCTTTCTCATTTCTCAATTGTTAGATAAAGTGCTTTGATTTTGGTGGAGAATGTAATGGTGTTCGATAAATTTTCATGGCTCATACTTTTGGTAGTTTGTTCCTTGTAAGTTATTGTGTAAAGTTAGCCTCAACCCCTTTTTTTATGGATGCTTAACTTCTATCATTAAATGTGCATTGCTCATTATGATGATGTTCATTGTGAAATGAAAATTCTTTCCCCTTGAAGATTGCACCAGTTCTTGCAGAGTTGTAGTTGATCTTGGCAAAGCAGAGCTTGGTTATTGGGATTTTGTCCACTGGAGCACTATCCATTGATATCATTTCCCTTAGGAGTAGATTTGGATCCTTCTAACCCTTTCCACTTTAATTTCAGTTCATTTCAGTTGTGTCTATTCAAAGAAGCATCACGAGACTGCAATATCTAATGAAGGAGTTCCAGCCAGCAAAGGTGAAGAACGATTCCAACATAAGGCCCTTGGATTACCAGCATATCAAAAAAACCATTGAGCTTATCCGTAAATAAAAGGAACCTTGAAATCACATGTATGATCTTTCGCAATCTTAGCATACACTAGATTTTGCTCAAGAGAGGATAAGATACTTTGGTATTTTATTCTGTGTTGGTGTGGTCATAAAACACACATCAACACTACCCTAAGCCCAAGAGCAGATATATCATCCCTCTTGGCCTCATGTGGCGCATGCCTTCCATATGAGGTGGCATACCTAGTGTAGTGTCCTATCATCGTTTCCCTCTATCTTGTTACTTCTATCTCACCTCCAATGATTGAGAATCTCTATGCATTTATTCACCATGATAGAGGTTATGAGAAACATTCACAATAGGGTGTCCAGATAGTCCCTCCTTCCTAAGCCTAAAGGCAATCCCTTTGTCCCCCTTTGGCCCCATGGGACCCCTTAGTCACATACCATGAGGTGGCATGCTTAGAAGGTGACATTATCATTGTTTCCCCCAGTCTATGATCCCCTCATTTCCCCTACCATGGTTGATTACAGCGGTCAGAAAGTACATATAGTATCTCACACAACAAATCTTATGATAAAATATTCTTGAATCAGCAATGCAATATATTAAATTAGAATTATGCAGGTTATCTGTACACATGTCTATCTATGTATCAGTATATGAATAATCACGTAATATCATAATTCAAAACTGCATATATAATTAGATAAATATGATAACAAATAGATTTTAATGCAATATATGTGCCACACAATATTCATACCTAGATCGCAGGTCTAAATTTATAGCCTACTCTTCTCTTATTATGTCTTGTCCTTTCCTTTTGACAACTGAATGAATGAATGTGGATTTGATAGTGTGATGCTTAAATGATTGATGTTTGAATGATGAATTGATTGATTGATTTCTGATTACAAGATGTGAATCGATTGATGATGATTTGCTTGCTTGTTTATTCACTTTGTTGATTGATAGATTAATTGATTCAACCTTTGCTGATTCATAGATTGCTTGATTGTGTGATGCATTGACGAGTGATGTATTGATGTTTTCTTGGAATGATCTCCCCTTTATCATTTACAAGTGAAAGGGTCACCACCTTTCATAAGAATTGAATCACCACTTTTTGGTGTTGCCTTTGCGAATAATATATTATTCTCCCAATTGATCTCCCCTTTTGATGTCTTCTTCAAATGGAACCTTCTCCTCTTTAGTATCTCCTTTGACTGTAGGAAGTCGCACCCTTTCATTTGTTAATGCCCTTATGAAAGGGTCACACCCTTTAGTTAATGCACCTTTCACTCCTTATTTAATCTCCACCTATCTCCCACTTCTTAAATCTGTCTTTACTGCTTTTCAAATCTGCACATATCCCATTTAAGATTGGCTTATCCTCTTCTTCTAGATCTACATATCTTATTTTCTTCTTTCCTTCTCAGCTCTTATTTCAGATTCCTCCTCATACTTCTGCTCTAGATCTTCTCTAATCCCTTTTCTCCATTTCATTTTATCCGTCTTCCCCTTTATATCTTTTTATGAGGAAGGGTCACCCCTCTTAACCATGTCTTCCCTTTTCAATCGATGGTCACACCCTTTCACAATCACCACCTTTCGAAAGAGTCACAACCCTTCATCTTTTTAAAGAGTCACTTCCTTATTTTATTCCCTTTCCTTCCTTCTTCCCTTAATCCTTCCTTGATTCTTATGCTCCCTCATCTTCTTCCCTCCATTTCCCCCTCAAATAAAGTTCTCTTCTCTCCCTTTTATACCTCATGTTTGAGGGAGACAACTTTTCCATTCATACCTTTTGACAATTTTTTTAACTTAACTAAATTTTTAATTTTATTCTTTTACATTTTTAATTTAATTATTATTGTTTATTATTTGATCCTATTTCAAGAAGGGGACATGACAATGGGACTCGTAGTGTAGTACAGGATGTTGGGATGTACTTAAGGGCCTATGTGTCAGTGAACCAAGAGATGGGTAAGATACTTGTCATTAGGATGCAACCATTTCCTTTTTATTAGATGGTCACTATGTGACTTGTGAGGTTGTTGATTGACACTGTGTATCATTGTAGTTATTCAAATTGATATGTGTCATGCATAAGTTAGTCACACTCTATATATGTGACATGTGTCTAAGTTACTCTGTGTAAATGTGATGTACGTACAAGTTATCACATTATGTATATGTGAATTAGTCACACTATGTATGTTGAATGCATGGTTAATTTAATCATTGTGTATACCTATGATGTGTGTATGGGCTAGTCACACTATGTACATGTGATGTATGCATGAGCTAATCACACTAATGTAATGTCCCCTTTTTGTAAATGCCCTAGTTTTTGCCCTCAATCACAAATGCAAAGTAAAACAAGAATTAGAATAGAATTAGTAACATCATGTACCTGGTTGAGGTCCTGCAACATGTTAGGAAACCATTGGAACATAATCCATGAAATGGATTTTCCTTATTAGAGACATTAAAAACATAGATGCTTCCTACTACGGAACATTAATTTAATGATAATATATATTTAATTTATTTATAAAGTTCAACCATAGGAGAGCTAGGATAAGGGGCATATTAGGGTGCCTTAAACAACCCTCTAACCTAGGCCTAAGAGCATATGCCATCCCTCTTGGACTCATGTGCAACATCCTAAAAGATTGATTTTACAAGAAACAATGAAAGTAGAAGTTTACTAAAGAAGACTGCAGTGTTTTTTTTTTTAACATCATAACAGCAATGTTAAAGAATCTAACACTTGAGAAACGTAACCAAATTATAGGTAATATTAACTTGCCAAATAGAAACGAATAAGTAACATCTAATTTCCATTTCCTTATATAAAGAATGAAAGTTCCAAGCACATATACATAAATAAAAGAACATGAAAGAGATCCATACATACATAATACTTGCTGAAATATGATGTTGTAATCCTATGTGAGAGAGAGAGAGAGAGAGAGAGAGAGAGAGGGAAAAGGTATCATCAAGGCGTTTATCCACCCAACCATGGATCAACAGATCCTACCCTCTTNTTGCTGAAATATGATGTTGTAATCCTATGAGAGAGAGAGAGAGAGAGAGAGATAGAGGGAAAAGGTATCATCAAGGCGTTTATCCACCCAACCATGGATCAACAGATCCTACCCTCTTGCTGAAATATGATGTTGTAATCCTATGAGAGAGAGAGAGAGGTAGATAGAGGGAAAAGGTATCATCAAGGCGTTTATCCACCCAACCATGGATCAACAGATCCTACCCTACGCACTTCAACTGAAGTGGCCCGGCCCTCCGAAAGTAGGAGCATGGTCATAGCAAATCTCGGAACTGGTGTAAGGTCCTACAAACACAATCGGCCAACCCTATAGCTACTACTAACTTGGTTGACTCTTGCCTAAGTTTGTATCTGGTACCTTATAGTGACTAGTACTGACTCAGCAGTAGTACAGCTTGGCCAAGGTTTTATTCTACATGTCTATCATGCAAGTCAGTCCTTCACCTGATCCATTATGCCAAGGGGTTCAACTATTCATTACCTCAAAGTGGTGAGTGATTAAGAATTCTTAAAAAACGTTATTCCGTTTCCTTTCACATGAGCTCAAGAAGTTATCAAATCGGAAATGGGATTTATGTAATATCCATGGCTGCCCGACCTGAGCATCTGCCAGGTCCTTATTACAGTGATCTGGTTGTCTTCCTAAAGGGGTCTCCTCTATGCAGATGAGGGTAAGGGATTACTATAATGCCTTCATGTTAATGCAATCTTCCTTGTCTACCAAGAACACTAATCATGCTAAGTGTCTGGACTGCTCACATAGGTGATTAACCGTAATTATCTATCAACCTGAATAGTCGCACACCCATTCAATGTTTAAAACAAACAATGCATTTACTAATTGGTCTTTAGCCACATCCACTAATTTTGTCATGTCAAGGGTAGAAATTTTGGTACTAGCTTAGTCTGGTTATCTATTTCCTTCGCACACTATAGACTCAACCATGAAGTCTGGAAAATGAATATGGTATCACACTTCCGTAACATACAGTCTCAATAAGATAAACTGAAGAAAAGGAAGAACTCCACACTTCCGTAACTATGCACCCACGGAAAGAAAGACTGGAAAAAGAATAAACAACACTTCCGTAACTATGCATACACAACAAAAACGACTAGAACAAGAATGAAAGCACAATTTTGTAACTATGCATACACAGCAAGAAAGATTGGAATCAAGAATGAAATCACACTTCTGTAACTAAGCATACACAACAAGAAAGACTGGAATCAAGAATGAACGATAAAGGATGTTGTACATGCCTGTTTCCTAGTTTGAGTCCGTCAACCCAAGCTCACAACGGCTTCTATCGTACTCCCTACTGCCTAGCTCTGACACTCTTACTCTCAATTCTCTCACTCTCTACCAACACCCAGCTACGTAGGAAATACTTCCTTTCTCTCGAGACACCACCTCCTGTCGTCAAAAGAAAGAAGACCTCCCCAGAAGAAAGACATGCTACTATATCAATTCCACTACCGACAGTTCCCAAACAACTCCCGAGCGAGCTAGGTGACTCAGCTCTACCACTCCGCCACCTAGCATCTCTCCCCAAAAATCACCAAAAATATACCAAAAAGAACATAAGCCTTAAAACACGCAAATACTTCCATGGGAGAGGTGTTTCTAAAGAAGAGTCGCTCCGAAAAGGTGGAACTCCAAGGCACTCAAAGATTGTGCGAGAAATATAAATTAAAAAGGATGCAATAATAAAATAATTAAAAATGCAGAAAATAAAACTCAATGGTTCCGCTTAAGTCACTACGCAAACGGAAAAGTTTAAAATGATTTACACTTGAATGACGATACCCAAGGTTATAAGGCGAAAATAAATGGAAAATTGAAGGTCTATCTCATGAACAATACCCTCGAGAAACCGTTAACTCCTAGGATAAGATTATTATAATGTAATATTGGTCCAATGTACCAACATGGAACTAAAACAATTGTCCCCACTCTAATAGTAATAAAGGTGACATTCCCCTACTATCACTGTCGATGGAAGACTTGGTTAACCCAAGGCATAAGCACTATGCTTCTAACTCAACTAGGAACCTTGGCCAACAGGGTTATCCCTATACTCACAGTACTTGAAGGTCAACGATGTTCGTTCCTCATTTGCCATGACCAAGTTCCTTTCTCTTTCTTGATGATACCTTTTCCCCTTTCAGGCTAGTTGATCCTGCATCCACTTGCAAAACAATTGTAGTTAATTCCTTGCCACATTGAATAGCCAATAACCAATAATACAATAGCATAACATAAGAAAAGATAATTAAATCAAGTGCATCAATTTGATTACTTGTTACCATCCTTAATCTTGTACTAACTAATCCATCAAATTACAATAATACTTTCACGTTTAATTAAACATAAATAAATCGTTAATTTAACACCCAATCAATTAAATACATTCAATACCAGATACCATTTAGGGCACATTTCAATACCGGATACCATTTAGGGGAATTTCAATACTGAGGGGTGTTACATACCCATCCCCTTGTGAATCATCATCTCTGATGATTATAATGATCACAATAAAGTTACTTGGTCTGAAAATTAAGAACCAACACAACAAAATTAACATTGTTATAAAACTAGAACCTATCACATCAAATTAACATTGTTTTTTTTTAAACCAACTAATTATAAGCATTAAACAAAAATGGAAACTGCTAATGTATTTCATCATAATCTTCCCAGGTAGCATTACCCTCCACGTATTGGTCCCACTGGACCTTGCACTGCTTAACCTCTTTGTTTCGCAAGCGAGGTTTACGTACCTCGAGCACCCTGATGGGCTCGACCATGACCACCCCGGGGTCTCGTACCTACAGAGAGTTCCAATCTATCATATGAGAAAAATCTGCTACATGTTTCTTAAGCTAAGATACATGAAAAACATTATGCATAAGTGAGAGGGATGGCGGTAGAGCAATCCTATAGGCAACAGGGTTGATTACTTCCAAAACTTCGAAAGGGCCTACGAATCTGGGAGCTAATTTGGATGCTTTTCCAAAGGTGATGGCGCTCTTATGAGGTTTGACTCAGAGAAGCACTTTCTCGTCAACCTCAAAATGTCTGGGCGTTCGCTTTGCGTCTACATAGCTCTTTTGCCGATCGTTGGCTTCTGCTAACCACAGACTGATAAGTCTAACTTGACTTTCCATTTCTGATAGCATTTCTGAGCCGAGGACTATCCTATCCTCCAGCTTATCCCAGCTAATAGGTGTTCTACACCTCCTCCCGTATAATGCTTCAAATGGAGCCATCTTAATGGATGAATGATAAGTGTTGTTGTAGGCAAATTCTACCAGGGGTAAATAATCCTCCCATTTGTACTGGTGATCCATACAGTACATCCGAAAGAGATCCTCTACAATCTGATTCACTCATTCTTTTTGCCCATCCATTTCTGGATGATAAGCTGAGCTTATGTTTAACTGAGTACCCGAAGCTGTGAAAACTGTTTGCCAAAATCTGGAAGTCATTCTGGCATCCCTGTCTGATATAATTTTCTTGGGTACACCGTGGGGTCTAAAAATTTCCTAGACAAATTTCCTAGCTATAACTGGCGCCCCATCAGTTAAGTTTCCCAGAATAAAATGAGCCACTTTTGTCAGTTTATCCACTACCACCAAAATGGTGTTGTGTTTGTTTCGAGACATAGGTAAACCTTGAATGAAATCCATGCTAATTACTTGTCATTTCCATTCTGGCACAACGTGAGGATAAAGCAATCTTGTCGGGTATTGATGTTCTGCCTTCACTCTTTGCCACTCTAAGCAGCTGGCGACAAACCTAGCAACACCTTTTTTCATACCCTTCCAAAAGTACAAAGGCTTGACATCAGCCATGTGTTTAGTAACTCCGGGGTGTCCGGAATGGACTTCCTTCCAGACTAAGTTTCTCAGTTCAAGGCAGTTTAGTATGAACATACGACCTTCAAATCTAAGTGTACCATCAGCTTCAAATTTGAAGTCGTCATACCTGTGGTCCTGAGGGTCATATTGAAGAGCTTCCTTCACTTGTTTATAGAATTTGTCATCAAGGGATTGCTGAACAACCTGTTGCTTAAAGTTATTTTGAATGTTTGCCATCGCTTAAATGTGTTGTCTACAGCTCAAAGCATCTGCTACCCGATTTTCCTTCCCTTTGATGTAGTTGATTTCAAATTCGTACTCAGCAATCAATTCCATCCACCTCCTTTGACGTGCATTCAAGTTGGGTTGTGTGAAAATGTGCTTTAGGCCCTGATGGTTGGACCTAAGTTCAAAGGGTTTTCCCAATAAATAATGTCGCCATTTCTGCAGCACATGGATTATGGCTACAAGTTCCAAGTCATGAGGGGCATAGTTAACTTCATAGTTTTTAAGTTTCCTGGACTCATAGGCGATCACCCTACCTTCCTGCATAAGTACTCCGCCTAACCCTTCACCCAAGACGTCTGTGACTACTAGAAAGTGTCCTTCAGGCTCTAGCACCTTTAAAATTGGGGCGATGGTTAACTTTGCCTTAAGCATTTCAAAAGCTTGCTGACATCTCACGGTCCATTCAAACCGTTTCTCTTTTCGTTGAAGTGAGGTAATAGGGTGAGCAACTCGAGAAAAGTTTAAAACAAATTTCCTGTAATAACCTGCTAGACCCATGAAGCTCCTAACCTCCTGTACATTCTTGGGTACTGTCCATTCTGATATTGCTTTTACCTTAGCTGGAAGCATCGCTATGCCTTTCTCTAAAATGAAATGCCCCAAGTATTGCACTTCCTTCTGGAAAAAGGCACACTTGGATAATTTCCCATACAACTTGTGGTCCTGGAGACGCTACAAAACCAAGTGGAGGTGCCTAAGATGTTCTTCCTCATTCCTGGAATAAATGAAATATCATCTAGAAAGACTAGCACGAACTTGTCCAAACAATCGTGGAAGATACTATTCATTAGGTTCATAAAAGCGGCTGGGGCATTGGTTAAACCAAAGGGTAAGACCGTGAACTCGTAATTCCCATAACGAGTTCGAAATGCAGTTTTATGCTTGTCCTCCTCCTTCAGTCTCAAGTGGTGATACCCTGATCTCAAATCAATTTTGGAAAAGACTGAGGCGCCTTGCATTTGGTCGAATAGATCATCGATTCGAGGCAAGGGATATTTATTTCTGATTGTTACCTTATTTAACATGCGGTAATCTATGCATAGCCGAAGGGTTCCATCCTTTTTCTTGACAAAGATCACCGGTGCTCCCCATGGTGACACACTTGGTTCAATTAACCCTTTATCAAGCAGTTCTTGAAGTTGGGCCTTAAGTTCTATTAACTCTACCGTTGTCATCCTGTAGGGCACCTTCGAAATGGGTTGTGTTCCAGGTACAAGATCGATTGAAAAGTCAAACACCCTCTTAGGAGGTAGTCCAAGTAGCTCTTCCGGAAAAAAATCTCGGAAGTCACATAAGTAAGGATGATTTTCTTCAAAAGTATCCTTTGAGCTAGTGTTCTTCCCCACTTCCAGTTGAGCGTAGTCCTTAACACTATACAGAAGTAGGTCCTCCATGTGCCTGACTTCCCATAGTTCATCTATTTCTTCCATCTTGATTACGAAGAGCTGGCACCCTTTCTTCTCACTTCGTCTAAGTTCAGACACGGTCAATTGTCTTGTTCAAACTTCCTTCTTCCGACCTTGGATAAGTACAGTACAACCTTGGTCATCTAGACATTCCACTATCTTGTTGAAGCAATCAACCTTGGTCTGATGCTGCCACATCGATTGCATACCTAGAATAATATCATAGGACCCTAAAGGTGCTACAAACAGATTTACCTTTGTTGCAAAAGTTGGAAGCTCAACCCTAGCTTCGAACAGACAATGCTCTACCTAAGCCCTAGACTAGTTTGCATACTCAACAGTCCAAGATTGAGCCATGAAGCCCACTCTTTTGGGAAATCTACTAAGTACCTTAGGCGAAATAAAATTTTCAGTAGCTCCGGTATCTATGAGTATAGTTATAGGGTGATGATATCTCAATGGGGGTGATCTAATAGTCCGCTTGCCGGTTATCTACTGCCGCATGGATCCTCTGCTGGAAGGCAGTCTGTTGGCTAGGGAGTGTATTCTTATGGTTCGTTCCGCCCTGGTTTCTAGTGGGACACTAATTTGAATAGTGTTCGCCTCCATAAGTAAAACAACCACTAGGAGGACCCTTCTTGTCCGAGGTCTTTCCTTAAGTATTATTGTCCTTTTTGGAAAAAGTAGCATCCTTCTGATCCCTATGGTACTCCTTTTGATTCCCCTTGTGTTTCTTATCATCTTTAAATGCAAAATCTGGCTTGTCAGACTTTCTTTTAAATAAATGGGTGGGCTGCCCTCATTTCCCTTTGTTTCGGCTCCCATCCCTAATTGAATCATCCTTTTTCAACTTTAATTCCTGCCGAACTACCTTAGCATATGCTTCTAATGTAGTTGTTGGGGCTAACATGTCCACGGGACCTCCGATCTTGTTATTCAAATCCATAATGTCTTTTCTCAGTTTGAAGGTCTCATAAGACTGCAATTGAGGCACATACTTAAATAGCCTGTTGAATTTCTCAGTGTATTCGTTGACCATAAGGTCACCCTGTTTGAGGTCCTGGAAATCTAATAGTTTCTGTTCGTAGAATAGTTGCAGCAACCATCTCTGTCGGAAAAGTTCTACAAACCTAGTCCAAGTAACTGAAAAGAGGTGGAGTTTAAGTTCCACCTTCTTACTCTCCCACCAATTAGCGGCCTCTCCCGTTAACTGATAAGAACCCCAAATGGTTTTCTGAGTTTTCGTGTACTCCCGAAGATTGAAATATTTTTCCATCTGAGTCCACCATGATTGGGCAGCATCACTGGGTATAGTACCATCGTACTAAGGGGGTTTAACCTTTTTCATATCTTCTGATATGATTCCCTTTGCAAGATTCAGGTTCGCGGTATGACTCGACACCCTATGGTCATCCTGAGATTCTTCATTCTGGTTGTCCCTTACCCTAGACTGTGTTTCTTCCCTGGTTTCAGTGTCATCTAAGTTCCTTATCTTCTCCTCTAAGTTGGCCAGCCGACTCTGGTTTTCTTGCATCATTAGAAGGAGTTGATCTACTTTATCTGTGAAAGTTGGGCCTGGTGGCCCTTCCTCACTCCGGGTATTCTCCACGAAGTGATAACTATTAAAGAAAAGTGTTTTTTTTAATACCTAATTACAATAACATAAAGAGAGCTTGCAAGAAAGAAATCTTCGGAATTATGTGATGACCCCACTTTTAGCAGGTATTGGCAGTGGCTTGGTCAGCTCATCATCGCGACCCTTGTGAGTTGATGTCTGGTTTGAGGGTCCCAGTTGACAGACTTGCTATTTTTAGTAATTTTGGACTTACTATTTTTCGTAAACCAGTTTGGTCAATTTCCATTTCTGGCAGCGCAGTATCGGCAGTGGTCAATACTCCAGACAATATTCAGTTTGTACAATTCTTTGGCTGGGGACTTACTATTTTAAGTAAGTCTATTTTTGGCAGTTGCCATTTTTGGCAGTACAGTGGGTGGCTGGCAGTTAGTCATCACCTGCAGCGGATGTTGGATTTATTGCACAAGCTCATATTTATTAATTAATATTTATTAATTAATAGTTATTAATTAATACTTATAAGTTATTAATTAATCATAAAGTCACATTATTATAATAATACTTTATTATTATAATAAGTTAGAAGTTGTTATTTAAAAGAGCTTTGAACTGAAGCTCTTTTTGGGAAACTGTGACCAAGGATGGATTATAAATATGAGCTCATTTCATTGGGATGGATATTCGATTATTGATAAAACTTTTGAGTTTGTGGCTCTGTGCCAGAATTTCTGAATTGTGCCCTTGCTGAAGTATAAGGGTTTCTAAGTTCTACATTCTTGCAAATGTGTTGAAGTAAACATTTGCTTCATCTCTCTACTGTATTTTTGTGGCTAAGGAGAGAGTTGGATTTATACTGGAAATTGTTATCTGAAGAGTTTGTTAATAATTAATTGGCACACTGAGAGTGCAATTAATTCTGGAATAGATGTTATTATTCTATGCTTTTATTAAAAACTTGTGCTTGGAGAAACTGGTGAGGGTTTGGAAAATTCAGAGATTGTCGAATTGAGAATTCGATCAAGTCTCCCACACTTCGAATCAGATTTAAGTCTGATGAATTGTGTAATGAATTGCATTGTTGTAAAGTGACTGCATGGTTTGTTTGGTGACGTTGGATAACTAGTTGCGAGTGAAATCATACAAGGCCATCATCGCAGGTGGAGAAGGTGATCTAAATTTCGGTTGTGGTGTCTTCTTTCCCAACCGAGCCAGCTGTTTGGAGACTTAGCATTATTACAACTAACGCATGGACAAATTTATGAATAGCTGGGGAGTATTTGGGTGCCGCGACTGACATAGAGAATCACGTGGCCAGCATTCATTAATAATTGATACAAGGTAGATTTGCTTTCATTTTCAGTTAATGTTTAATGCTTATTGGAAGAATTGTAACGCCAAACTATATGACAGCTTTGGTAATTGTGTTCAAAGTGATAAATCTTTCCTGGCAAATTTGCTTATGCTTTTATATATTGGAAAATGTTTTAAAAAAAAGGGTTTAATAATTTTTTTCAAAAGAAGTATAGTTTATTTTATCTTGTGAAGCAAAATTGTTGAGTTTGCAAAGAAGAGCCAGTCAGGCTCATTACAGTGGTATCAGAGCGGTTTCTGGTAACGAGAACCGGAATCGTCTCGGAATCGGCAAGGCCGAATCGAATAGTGAATCGCACATGAATAGGAATCAAATCGTCCATGAATCAGCAAATTTAAAAAACCCTTAAAATTTAGAGATTTTAACAATTTAAAACTTATTTCATGCACCCTTTATTGAATATAACTTAAAAACACTATAACATCATCAAATAGAAGCTAGCATACATAAACAAGGAACATAAATGATAAATCCATCACATGCATTACACGTAGAATGTAAATTGTAGCTGAAGTAAACTGTAAAACTAAATAGCAATCATAGGATCATAATGAGTCTAATCATAGAATGTAATAATGTATTAAGTAAGATGAAGATCCATAAGACATCAAATCATAAATGTATGTAAGACGAAGATCCATGAAACTGTGAAACATGTCTATCACTATTTGACAATCGGTAAACAAAATGAAAAAACAAGGCTCTAGCTCAAGCCTCATCATCATCCTCATCATCATCCTCAAGCTCAGCTGCAGCCGCAGCCTCAGCCTTTGAGTATCCTGTCTCTTGGTGCCCTCTACAAAGGCATCTAAGGTAGGTCCTAGAGGACTGTTGAGCCATAGCCCTTGCATGTAAGATGGGCTCACGAACAACACCACTACGGTCTGTGTCGGTGCGTGCACGTGTGATTCTGCCAGTGTCTGAACGTGCTCTAGCCGCCTCCTCTGCAATGGCCACAGCCTCAACCTCTCTATCTACCTAGTCAACCCACTCATGGTCTGCCTCAGTGAAGACCGGATCCACAACCTCAGTATGCCATTCTGATTCTGGATCAATCTCCTCCAGAATGATCGGAGCCAAGTCAGCGCCCAAAATCTGTCTGATCCTAAGATGGAGGTTGTAATGAACAAAGACAAGATCATTCAACCTCTGCACTGACAACCTATTTCACCTCTTCGAGTGGATATGCTCGAACATAGACCAACTACGCTCACATCCAGAAGACCTGCTTGGCTGACTCAGAATCCACATGGCAATTTGTGATGAACCTAACTTGGCCTCATCGATAAACCATCTAAATTTTACCAATTTCCGTACAAATCATACACTTGGCATTTAATCAAACAGTTGGCAGGCAAGCAATGTAGTAACACTTCTCCTTTTTGCTATTAAGAAATTATTTAAAACTCTTGACAATGGTGACCGCTAATATTCCTTCGTATTTTCAACACCAAGAATGCATACAAGGAATTGGAAGAGCATGATGTCTATATTGGACTTCTAGATTATTACTGGTTTTGTTCAAGTAAACATTACAACAGCTAGCAACATGATTTAATTAACAGGTGGAACTTGCATTCAATATATTCGTTCCACATTACAGAATTGGCAAATAAATGAAAACAAATACTAAACAATGTATTTTTAAATACCGTACACTAGGTATTATTGGCTAGTAGCTAACGCCACTTTGTAGACCATACGCGAAAGGCTGAGAGCATTCACCAGCTCCCCTACGTCCAGATTCCTACACCTGCCCGGCTACTAGAATCCCTGTGGCAGCAATATCTATAGTGGCAACGCCACTAATTCCCTGAATGTTGGGCCACGACTAGTTGAAATCCCTATGTGGCAGCCCGTACTAGAAATGGCTAATGCCAATGTCTACTTCCTTGCATGAGTAAGATCCCTTGCTATGTGTCCAAGCTTACCCTTCAAAACGCGGGCTCAATCTGCTACGCTTAGCTCCACACAATGATGTGGCCTGCTGTGTATGTGGTGCAGCCAGTACTGCAATCTGTGTTTCCACCAACAATATGGATGTAACCTTCCAGTCGTACTGAAAAAACCTGCCACTTAGCACTTCTATCACAACAACAATGAGCTCAGTCTCTTATGCATCTTATGAGATCGCATTAATGATTTGTAAAAGACAACTCTGTAGATTTCCAGAATGAACTCGCACCCTCAGTGTGCATAAACAAGTTCAGAAGTAATTCTTTCCAGCCACAGGCAGACAGTAGGAAAGAAGAATGAAACAATCGATTATACAACAGCGATCGATTACAGGCAATTGATTATACAACAGCAATCAATTGTGGATTAGATGAAGAAGAATTAGTCTTCAATCAACTAATTTGACCCTTCAGCTAGGGCACAGAAAGTAGGAACAATTCCGAAGAACAAATTCAATAATCAATATTCGATAGAAAATGAATGAATGCGTTGCCTATTGCTTTTATGATTAAAAAGTGTCTTCTCTCACACACTTTTCACTTGAAGAACTTTTATACTTACGCACATATTGAGTAATATAATTTATTAACTCATTTGGCTCCAAAAAATGACCTTTTCATCAATATCAAGAAATTATGACACGCAAGGCCCCTGTTTCTTGTGCCCAAGATTTAAAACTTTTCATCCCCGTTCCGACGAGCTATAACACTAAGGTGCCCAACATATAATACCAACAATAATGGCAACCTTAGCAAATTTAATCAAATAATAATAATAATTCACCCGTCTTGCGAAAACCACTGAAGAAGCATCAGAAACAAAATATGTTTGCACTGGAGTGATCCTGATGATAAAAGATGATGAAAGAACCTGACAGGGTGACTTACTAAAAATAGACGCTCTCTCCAAGATTCTTGGAGCCCAAACCGGAAGCCAGAAATGAAAACCGAGAGCATCATTCAACTCCTCTAACTCATCTGAGTTCATCGGAAC
>MU225764.1:431225-442591 GCA_018584345.1 Thuja plicata
TTTTTTTGTTCATTTTATGGCTCAGCCGCGCGGCCGATTCACAACGATTCCCATAAGGCGATTCATGTGATTTTTCCATGAATCGCCAGTTCATGTGATTCAAGCAATTCATGCCTAAGAATCGCCGATCTGATTCACCGGCTCCCAAAAAATCGGCGAGGGTGAATCGAATCGCAATTCTCGTTACTCTGATTTAGAGTGATCAGCACTCTTGCATTTTTGGCTATGGATAGATACAGGCGGCTTAGCTCCGAGAGCCAGCGTAGCAGTGCGGGGAATAGTGACAAAATAAATACATTAATGGAGAGACTTAGGCTTCATCAGCAGAGGATGGCAGCAAGACTGTCGGATCCAAAGACAGTAGATAGGGTAGCGAGGTACTTGGTTTCTGCCTTCAGTAGGCTGGCATCAAGATCGCAGGGTAGGGGGCTTGAGTTTTCCCCGACAGGTGTCCTAGATGTAGATCCACCAGTATATGGTACAACACCTACTCATGGATCTGATGCTAGACACTCCACACATAGACAGGTGGACGTATCCGTACCAGTGGTAGACTGCAGTACTGAGCTTCAGCAGGTTGAGGCTTTCCGAGTAGTTGTTGCAGTTGGTGCAGAGACAGTTAATACAGTAGTTTCCTTTGAAAGTCTAGATTCTCTCGAGGGAATTATTATCGGAGATTTATATGTCAGTTGTCGTAGTGTAGCTCCGGAGCGAGAGGCAGCTCCCCTCTTAGGTGGGATAGGCGAGAGCATGGAGCTACCTTGTTGTGGTATTGATGATCAGGGTGTTACAACTGAGTCGGCAGATGTCGGTTCATGTTCGAGAGTTATTGATTCACATCATGACATTGATTCAGATGTACAGAGTCAGGAGATAGCAGTTGAGCATCTGTTAAGGGATGTAGATGCAATGAGTATGGACACTTCCGATGATTTGTTAGATGATGATATAGGTTGCATAGGGGATGACATTCCTTATCAGATATTGAGTGATGACTCTAAGGTGCTTTTGGATGGGTCCCAGGATCAAGATTCACAGGGACACTGTTATTGGCGATACTACTAGGGTTTTCGCTTCTTCTTCTGAGGTGTTGGTTGTGGCATCGATGAGTTGTATCGCAGTTGCAAATGTGTGCGAGGACAGTAGCACACATGGGGTGAGCAGTTCTGGGTCAATTTACTGTCACAGTGCAGTCAGTGAGACGGAGAGCTTGCATAGGAGGCAGGGCTTACAGAGGCATCATGTGTCTAGTCAGCTGAAGGTGAGTGACAGAGACATCTCTTCAATTGTTAAGCATTTTGATGCGATTCGTCAAATGTTAGCCGCATCTGGTTGGGGTGCTCCTATGTCAGATGAGCACGGTGATAGTAGTCTTTCCCTAGCAAAGGTTCATGCGCTTCGAGAGGCTGTTAGGGTCTTGAAGCACAATTAGACACACTTAGTTGTTGACAGGGATTACCTTCTAGAGTGGGGCGGTACCTGTTATGAGACATTGTTAGGGAAAGAGGAGGTGGTTGAGCTTACCCAGGAGCTTGAGGTGACCATGGACTCACTGCAGTGTACCTAGTTGGCTTTACATGAGTCACAGTCACGATTGGAGGAGGTGACCGTAGAGTTGGAGCATGTTCGGTCCACACCAGCCCCAGACCTAGTTCACTTGCACATTGAGGTGGTTGGTGGTGAGTTGGCTTCTACGGTTGGGAATGAGGGACGTGATGATGTGGCAAACACATCCATCCAAGATTTGGGCGCAGCACGTATAGAGGTGAGAGCATCAGTGGAGACGAGCTCTCATGGTGATTTGCTTCCTTCTACTGGAAGCAAATCTATTTCCACATTTCATACAGCTGGTAGCAATAGGTAGTTGGCAGTGCCACATTTACATGAGGATCAGTTGTGGGTTGCGGGGGAGCAGGTTGACACTTCCACGTATAATTTTTATTGCACCTAGACATTCATGGAGTATCTTCTTGAGAGTGCAGACTTGCAGGGCAGTTCGTACCGAGTATCTGAGGGTACTCTCATTCGAGGCTTTTGCGCTATACGACGCTTAGTGGGGAGTATTGTAGAGACCTTCGCTACAATGTTTCCCAACAGGGATTTTGTGGTTGGGTTTGCTGAGAGGGTTTCCCTAGATCCTACCCAGTCTGCAGTTACGCGGAGTCAGAGATTGGAGCCATCTCCTGATTCCCAGTTTGGTAATGATGAGTCATTGACGGAGATTGGAGCTTTCTATCGGCATTACCGTGAGGTGTGCTCATCATGTTTTGTTGACCCACAGGAAGAGGATTTGGTTTTACATCGATGTGGGTTGGCTCTAGTTTCATACCATTCGTTGTGGGATGGGTTGGTACCATCCTTCGCAGATGGAATTGGTAGTTGCAAGTTGGACCACTTGCAGTATCGATACACCCAGGACAGTTTATCAGAGGTTGGTTTCAGTGGAAGGGACTCAGGTATTGGCAGAGTTGGTGTTTCAGTTGGGCTGAGTTCCGCTGAGTTGTTTCTTCCATCGGCACCTACAGTTAGTCTTCGGATGATGTTGTCCTGAATGTCAGTTATTTGGGTGTTGGTGCTACAGGGGCCAGTTGTGCGCGACAGTGATATTACACAGTTTCACCCTTGGGATCCAGGCGGATTGTGATTTACAGTTTTCTTAGGGATTGCTTGGGGACAAGCAATCTTGGGGAGGGCGGACTGTGATGACCCCATTTTTAGCAGGTATTGGAAGTGGCTTGGTCAGCTCATCATCGTGACCCTTGTGAGTTGATGCCTGGTTTGAGGGTCCCAGTTGGCAGACTTGCTATTTTAGTAAGTCTGGACTTGCTATTTTTAGTAATTCAGTTTGGTCAGTTTCCATTTCTGGCAGGGCAGTATCGGCAGTGGTCAGTATGCTAAACGATATTCAGTTTGTGTAGTTCTTTGGCTGGGGACTTACTATTTTTAGTAAGTCTATTTTTGGCAGTACAGTGGGTGGCTCTGGCAGTTAGTCATCACCTGCAGCGGATGTTGGATTTATTGCACGAGCTCATATTTATTAATTAATAGTTATTGATTAATACTTATAAGTTATTAATTAATAATAAAGTCACATTATTATAATAAGACTTTATTATTATAATAAGTTAGAAGTTGTTATTCAAAAGAGCTGTGAACTGAAGCTCTTTTTGGGAAACTGTGGCCAAGGATGGATTATAAATATGAGCTCATTTCATTGGGATGGATATTCGATTATTGATAAAACTTTTGACTTTGTGGCTCTGTGCCGGAATTTCTGAATTGTGCCCTTGCTGAAGTATAAGGGTTTCTGAGTTCTACATTCTTGCAAATGTGCTGAAGTAAACATTTGCTTCATCTCTCTACTATATTTTTGTGGCTAAGGAGAGAGTTGGATTTATACTAGAGATTGTTATCTGAAGAGTTTGTTAATAATTAATTAGCACACGGAGAGTGCAATTAATTCTGGAATAGATGTTATTATTCTATGCTTTTATTAAAAACTTGTGCTTGGAGAAACTGGTGAGGGTTTGGAAAATTCAGAGATTGTCGAATTGAGAATTCGATCAAGTCTTCCACACTTTGAATCAGATTTAAGTCTGGTGAATTGTGTAATGAATTGCATTGCTATAAAGTGACTGCATGGTTTGTTTGGTAACGTTGGATAACTAGCTGCGAGTGAAATCAGACAAGGCCATCATCGCGGGTGGAGAAGGTGATCTAAATTCCGGTTGTGGTGTCTTCTTTCCCAACCGAGCCAGCTGTTTGGAGACTTAGCATTATTACTGCTAACGCATGGACAGATTTATGAATAGCTGGAGAGTATTTGGGTGTCGCGGCACACAGAGAACCACGTGGCCAACATTCATTAATAATTGATACTAGCTTTGCTTTCATTTTCAGTTGATGTTTAATGCTTATTGGAAGAATTGTAATGCCAAACTATATGACATAGCTTTAATAATTGTGTTCAAAGTGATAAATCTTTCCTGGCAAATTTGCTTATGCTTTTAGATATTGGAAAATGTTTTAAAAAAAAGGGTTTAATAATTGTTTTCAAAAGAAGAAGTATAGTTTATTTTATCTTGTGAAGCAAAATTGTCGAGTTTGCAAAGAAGAGCCAGTCAGGCTCATTACAAACTAGAACATTAGCATGAGAAAGACAAGTATTACAAATAAGTCACCTTGAGCATAACAAACATATAGTTTATAAAAGATTTTCTTCATTTCTAATTGTTTCAAAACAAAATTTTCCGAAGGATGTATCACACCAAAATTTGTGTTTCATGTACAATTCTTTACACTATGGGTCAACAATTGATTTTCTTGTGTTCGGCTATCAAGCCAGACCTAACCTTTGCTCTAATCTCAGGGGTCCATATCCGTCTCTGATGTTTAATTCGTTCCAAGGCAGCTGCTAGGGTCTCATGATCATGGGGTAAATCAACTTTCGAATAATGGTACTTTTTGTACAAGGCATTAGCCAATTTAACCTGAAGTGGGTTCCGAACTCTTTTCCTTTTTGTATATATAAGTATAGCCATCTTGTCAATAAATGCAGGGTTCCTATCAGTTCCCTAACTGGTTGTTAACAGCCCCAGGTCCAGAGTTGAACCTGACACCTCTAATACCATATGTAACATCCTAAAAGATTAATTTTACAAGAAACAATGAAAGTACAAGTTTACTACAGAAGACTGCAATTTTTTTTTGTTTTGAACATCATAACAACAATGTTAAAGAATCTAACACTTGAGAAACATAACCAAATTATAGGTAATATTAACTTGCCAAACAGAAACGAATAAGTAACATCTAATTTCCATTTTCTTATATAAAGAATGAAAGCTCCAAGCACATATACATAAATAAAAGAACATGAAAGAGATCCTTACATAATACTTGCTGAAATATGATGTTGTAATCCTGTGTGAGAGAGAGAGAGGTAGATAGAGGGAAAAGGTATCATCAAGGCGTTTATCCACCCAACCATGGATCAACTGATCCTACCCTACGCACTTCAACTGAAGTGGCCCGACCCTCCGCAAGTAGGAGCATGGTCATAGCAAATCTTGGAACTGGTGTAAGGTCCTACAAACACAATCGGCCAACCCTATAGCTACTGCTAACTTGGTTGACTCCTGACTAAGTTTGTATCCGGTACCTTATACTGACTAGTACTGACTCAGCGAAAGTACACCTTGGCCAACGTTTTATTCTACATGTCTATCATGCAAATCAGTCCTTCGCCCGATCCATTATGCCTAAGGGTTCAACTACTCATTACCTTGAAGTGGTGAGTGATTAAGAATTCTTAAAAAACATTATTTTGTTTCCTTTCACATGAGCTCAAGAAGTTATCTAATTGTAAACGGGATTTATGTAATATCCATGGCTGCCCGACCTGAGCATCTGCACGGTCCTTATTACAGTGATCTGGTTGTCTTCCTAGAGGGATCTCCTCTATGCAGATGAGGGTAAGGGATTACTATAATGCCTTCGTATTAATGCAATCTTCCTCGTCTACCAAGAACACTAATCATGCTAAGTATTTGGACTGCTAACATAGGTGATTAACCATAATTATCTATCAACCTGAATAGTCACACACCCATTCAATGTTTAAAACAAACAATGCATTTACAAATTGGTCTTCAGCCACATGCACTAATTATGTCGTGTCAAGGGTAGAAAGTTTGGTATCAGCTTAGTCTGGTTATCTATTTCCTTCTCACACTATAGACTCAACCATGAAGTCTGGAAAAAGAATATGGTATCACACTTCCGTAACATACAGTCTCAACAAGATAGACTGAAGAAAAGAAAGAACTCCACACTTCCGTAACTATGCACCCACGGCAAGAAAGACTAGAAAAAGAATGAATGACACTTCTGTAGCTATGCATACACAGCAAAAAAGACTGGAACAAGAATGAAAGCACACTTCCGTAACTATGCATACACAGCAAGAAAGACTGGAATCAAGAATGAAAGCACACTTCCGTAACTATGCATACACAGCAAGAAAGACTGGAATCAAGAATGAACGATAAAGGATGTTGTACGTGCCTGTTGTCGAGTTCGAGTCCGTCAACCCAAGCTCACCACGGCTTCTATCATACTCCCTACTACCCAGCTCTGACGCTCTTACTCCCAATTCTCTCACTCTCTACCAACACCCAGCTACGTAGGAAATAATTCCTTTCTCTCGAGACACCACCTCCTGTCGTCAAAAGAAAGAAGACCTCCCCAAAAGAAAGACATGCCGCTATATCAATTCCACTACCAACGGTTCCCAAACAACTCCCGAGCGAGCTGGGTGACTCAGCTCTACCACTCCGCCACCTAGCATCTCTCCCCAAAAATCACCGAAAACATACCAAAAAGAACATAAGTCTTAAAACGCACAAATACTTCCACGGGAGAGGTGTTTCTAAAGAAGAATCGCTCCGAAAAGGTGGAACTCCAAGGCACTCAAAGATTGTGCGATAAATATAAATTAAAAAGGATGCAATAATAAAATAATTTAAAATGCCGAAAATACAACTCAATGGTTCCGCTTAAGTCACTACGCAAACATAAAAGTTTAAAATAATTTACACTCGAATGACGACACCCAAGGTTATAAGGCAAAAATAAATGGAAAATTGAAGGTCTATCTCATGAACAATACCCTCGAGAAACCGTTAACTCCTAGGATAATATTATTATAATGTAATATTGGTCCAATGTACCGACATGGAACTAAAACAATTGTCACCACTCTAATAGTAATAAAGGGGACATTCCCCTACTATCACTATCAATTGAAGATTGGGTTAACCCAAGGCGTAAACACTATGCTTCTAACTCAACCAAGAACCTTGGCCAACAGGGTTATCCCTATACTCACAGTACTTGAAGGTCAAGGATGTTCGTTCCTCATTTGCCATGACCAAGTTCCTTTCTCTTTCCTGATGATACCTTTTCCCCTTTCAGGCTAGTTGATCCTGCATCCACTTGCAAAACAATTGTAGTTAATTCCTTGCCACGATGAATAGCCAATAGCCAATAATACAATAGCGTAACATAAGAGAAGATAATTAAATCAAGTGCATCAATTTGATCACTTAGTAACATCCTTAATCTTGTACTAACTAATCCATCTTATTATAACAATACTTCCACATTTGCTTAAACATAAATAAATCGTTAATTTAACACCCAATCAATTAAATACATTTAATACCAGATACCATTTAGGGCACATTTCAATACCAAATACCATTTAGGGGCATTTCAATACTGAGGGGTGTTACATCATGAGCCCTTGCCATCCATATGAGGGGGTGTACCTAGTGAGGAATCCATAGCCAATCAACCCTCTACCCTATGTTCAAGAACATATATCATCCCTCTTGGCCTCATATGGCCCTTGCCATCCATATGAGGGGGTGTACCTAGTGAGAAATCCATAGTCGATCAACCCTCTCCCCTAGGCCCAAGAGCGAATATCATCCCTCTTCGCCTCATGTGGCCCTTGCCATCCATATGAGGGAGTGTGCCTAGTGAGGAATCCATAGTTGTTCCCCTCTTCCATTACCACCCTCATCCTCCTTATGATTAGAAATCCTTAACATAATGGGCAACCAATGTAATGTCCCGTCTCTGAAATAGAATTTAATAATTAATAATAATAATTAAATAAGGAGCGAAATGTCATATCAAATACCTATGAAGTCAAGATTCAAACATGTTACATGATGTGATAATTGAAAAGCATCTCATCTCATTTAGACTTCAATGATAGTTATTAATAAACTTGTGATGCCTAAGTCATAGACTTCTGTGATAAAAGATTACACACGTGCATACAAATCAAAGAACATTTGTTAAGTTGAATATAAGGATTAATATCCATTAGAGGAATCGGATATAAGGATTAATATCTATTAAAAGATCCATTATTCCATGCTTATCATTGTAGAAGAGTATTGCCATCAATTATGTACATGTCAACGTGTCATGAACTGAATCTATAATTATGACTTGATTAATACGATCCATATATGAGGTGCAAGGCAATATAGACAGCAAACACAATTCAAGGAGATCTTCAACCAAACCTCCAGAAGTATAAGACGATGGACAGCAATTTAGATAAATGGCAGCAACTAGCCGTATACATGGATCATTGAATTAAGAGACATAAATGTAAATCATCGTAAGATAACTGCCATACCGTAAAGAATATTCAGTAACGATTGCCCTCGATTCACGACAATATTAAGAAAAGCAATTTCGTGAAAGGACATCAATTCCTAGACACTACTTATGAGAGCAAGATGCGATTAACACAAGGAAAGTGACGATTTCATAGATAACGATTCCTTAAGGTAAGGTGCGATTCAATGTAGTTAGTGAAGTCAAAATTAATTAAAATAATAGGAGGCATTGTTTGGTCAAGAGATAATGAATACCAAGAGGCTACATTTTCCACATCCCAAGGATGTGACTTCTCAAATCGCATAGGAGAATATATAACGGGAGCTCTTCACAGGAAGGAGAGGATCATATCGGGAGTTGTATATCTAAACATACAACGGTTGGTGAATACAAACGAAGGTACAGAGATTACTCTATCAATATCCATTCAACTGCTGTGATTTATATATAAATACTTCTGCATCAGGTATGCTGCTCCTGAGCACTAAATTGAAGATGCACATTGTTAAATTATTTAATTAATAATATATATATATATATATATAATTTATCCATACTCAGACTTATCACCCTGCTGGACTGAAGAGGAGGAATGTAAGGATTCTCCAAGGAGGTGCTTGTCTAAACCCAGCAAATAGCTTCCTGTCCCAAAATAGGGTGGGGTCAGCGTCCCAATAGTTTGGGCTTAGACCTGTAAACCTTGAGGGAGCCTATTGGGAATGGTCTCTAGATGCTTTGGTCACATCCCCAAAGTCTTCCTATTCAATTCAACAAGGTAATAAGCTGGATATGGGATCATCAATTGCTTGATATAGTCATAAGAGGAAATACAAATTGTTATTTCATTTAATTAAGTTGAAATACTAAATTATTCTATGTGACTTATAAGCATGATAAGTAGTTTAGAGAGATCCAAGGTTACAAACTAACAAGGGTCATTACAAATGGTATCAGAGCTTTGATCCTGCCATCCTGCAGGGTAAAGACTCAATAAGAAGGAATCTAACAATGTGCGTAATTTGTGTCTTCATACATTTATGTGTATAGTTGTGTTTGCTTCATGAATGCTAAACTTCATGCATGTTTAATCCACATGTACTCTTAATACTTGCTTCATGTCTGACGTATATTAATGCTTTACGTGTTTGATGTGTATTTATTGCTTGCTTCATGAGTATTTATGCACTGCTCCATGCCTTACATGTATGGCGTGTATTTGAGTGTACTTCTTCATGTTTATGGTTTTACATATATTCATGTATCTTTGTGTATGATTCATACATATTCATGTGTATACCTCTTGCCTTGTACACTACGTATATTCATGTGTTCTTCATGACTTAAATGTACTTCATATGTATTCACGTATATGCTTCATAACTTAAATTCATGTATATGCGCCATCTGCATAACTTAAGTGAATTCATGTGTCTACTTCATAATCTATGTGTAACATGTATCCTTCATGACTTAATTATGTGTATGCTTTATGTGTTGTGTATATTCACATGTATGCTTCTTGACTTAAGTGAATTCATGCTTTATGTGCTTTATTGTATTCATGTATACCTTTCATGTCCTACATATATGCTTCATGAATTAAGTAAACCCATATGTATGCACCACGTATATTTGTGTATACTTCCTACCTTCAGTAAATTCGTGATCACTTCATGCTATGTGCTTCTTGACTTGAATAAATTCATGCTTCATGTTCTATATGCTAAGAGAATTCATGTGTATGCTTCATGTGCTATCTGTATTCACGTGTATGCGTCATGACTTAAACAAATTCATGCTTTATGTGCTACATGCATGCTCCATGACTTAAGTGAATTCATATGTATGCTTTGGGCTTTATGTGTATGTATATGTATACTTCCTGACAAAAAGAATATTTATGCCTCATGTATCCATTTGTATGCCTCATTCCTTAAGTGTATATATAATGCGTACGATTCATATGTATTCAGTTGTGCAATTCATGCCTTAAGTGTATGATCCCTGCCATATGCGTATTCATGTGTATGACTCATGCTTTATGTGTATACATGTATGATTCATGCCTTATGTGTATTCATATGCTTCTTGCCTCAAGTATATTTGGTTGCGTACTCCATGATCTATGTGTATTGGTGTATATGATTCATGCGTTGTGTGTACTCGAGTGAATACTTAATATTTTACATATTTGATTCATGTATAATGCAATTGTAACATGGTTACTTCATGAGAGTATGTGCCTTCTTAATGTATACGCTTCATAATTGTTATGTCTCCAAACAAGTTTATTCCATGAATGTTTTATAAAGAGTTATAAGTGTTTCACGACCTATATTTTCGCATTCAAGGAGGATGCATGTCTAACTTATATGATTGATTAGACATTAGTATTTAAAGGACATAAGGATTGTTGAGCATAACCATAATAGATGATAGAAAGGAAGAATATGTGCAAATGTTCAAAACACAATTTAATGACAAAGTAAGATCTCGATGAATATTAAGAAATTGCCTATAGAATGTGAAATGAAACTTGAATTAAAATTGTGAACTTTGCAAAATATCAGAATTGTGCAACATAAGCTACTCACACTGAAGATTTGTATTGCTTAAGGACAAGCAATTTTACGGAAAGGTGGATTGTAATGTTCCCTCTCTGAAATAGAATTTAATAATAAATAATACAATTAAAAATAATAATAATTAAATGAAAGAAATGAAATATCAAATATCACTAGCAAGTATGAATGGCCTATGAAGTCAAGATTCAAACATGTCACATGATGTGATAATGGAATAGCATCTCATTTAGACTTAGATGATAGTTACTAGCACTTGTACCTTTTGAAGGGTCCAAGGGGTACGCCGATAGTACTATATAGGTTCATTATTGTTTTGTACATGCAGAATAGGTGTATTTGGTTTCCATTGACATCTGGTTTAGACAAGATTCTTCTGCTTTCCGTTTCATTGTATATGGACTATTCTGCATTTTGGCATACCTATCATAGGAGAATGCAGGCTGGATGCGAAAACTATCCAGAGATTTGACTCTTGATATAGCTGTAAACGTCATTCCTTGTCTCTCTATTTTACCAATGTCAATTGTTGCTTTTTGTAGCGTGAGCCCCTGTGATTTGTGTATAGTAATAGCCCATGAC
>MU225764.1:462515-487339 GCA_018584345.1 Thuja plicata
TACATGTGTATATATACACATGTATACACACACACACATTTGTGTACATATACACACATACACACATGTATGTGTGTATGTGTGTATATGTACACAAATGTCTATATATACACATACAAGTGTGTATCCATGTATACACATATACATACATGTGTATATATATACACATACACACATGTGCGTATACATATAAACACATATTTGTGTATATATACACACATATACACATGTGTGTATATATACACACATCCATGTATGTATATATACATACATATACACATGCAAGTGTGTATCCATGTATACACATATACACACGTGTATATATATACACACATTTGTGTATATATACACATATATACACACATACATGTGTGTATATATACATGCATATACACACACCACACATGTGTGTATATATACACACATACATATGTATATATACACATACAAGTGTGTATCCATGTATACACATATACAGACATGTGTATATACATAAGTGTATATACACACATTCATATATACACACATGTGTATATATACATCCTTATAGCAATATAATATACATCTTTATAGTCGAGGAGCCCACAAAATATTAAATTTGCTTTTGTAAAAATTGGAATTGAAATTGAAATTCTAATTCCACCTATTTAGGTGGAAGATGATAATTCCCATTTTGGCCCCAAAATGAGAATTTCGTAATTCCAATTCCATTTTTATTCATGGACCCAAACATGGAATTTGGCATCATCTGGAATTAGATAATGCCAAATCCAGTCATATTCCAAGAAACAAATGGGCCCTAAAGATGTCAATACTAGAACCCCTACATTATGTTCATAGGCTCTAGGGAGGCGTAATTGTGTTAAGTGTGAATTCCATTCCTTTCTCCCTCATCTTTGCATTTCATTTTCTCCCAAGTGGGTTTCTTTGTTTAATTTGAAATGTTTTCCAGTGAATAAACCTTAGGAATTTTAGGAATTTGGAAGTATTGGAAATATAAAAATTAGTCTAGGTTTACTTTATGTGTGTGTGTGTGTGTCATCCAAAAAAAAGTTGTATTTGTTGGAGCTCGGTAAGTGTGGTGGGTGTTCAGTTGAAGATGTTGGTTCATTGACAGACTCGGTTACTTATGATGGTTTCAATTCACCAATGGGTCTCAGTGTCAATTGTTGTTTGCTCGATGGTTTTACTGAGTGTGTCTCTTTTGCTCGGTGTTCTTGTTCACCGACAAGGTTATTTGATTTGTTTGGGTTGGCCAACTGTGCATTTAATTTGGGGTTGTGTTCCTCAAGTTTTGGATTGACTGCTGGAGGTGTGAGGACCTAAATCTGATTTGGTTCACTCTCCTATGCAAATTTAATGACCGTTGGAGGTCGACCGATGGATAACACGTTGAGCGTTATGTTCTTGAAGCTGACTGTTGTTTTATTGATTTATTTTGTAAAGCTGACTTGTGGCCCTATGTTGTATAAAAGTAGGGTTTGAGTAGAGTTTGTAGGGGAGCGGTTTTTGGAGAGTTGGAGCTAAACATGGGTGTAGCCTGTAGAGCTCATAACAGCAAGAAGCTGGTAGCTAGTGTTGGCTTAGGAAACATGAAGATTGTTTGGTGGCTTGCGAGCTCAAGTTTAGATCTATCTTGGTGTTCCTACCGGATGGTTGTGTGTCACTGATCTGGGCTAGTTTGGAAGGTGTTTCTCCTGAGAGATATACTGTATTTGCTGGTGTAATTGGTTGTAACCGAGAAGGCCTTATAGCTCGACATGTTGCATGTAATTGATTTTCTGAGAAATCTAATGAGTTGATATTGGTCATATATGTTGTTGTTGTTGTTGTTTTCATTGTGGTTGTTGTTTGGCTACAAGGTTGGACTGTCCATTCTTGGATCCTTCGCCCTTGACTGATTCATGTGGTATCAGAGCGAAGTTGATCTGGTTGGGTGAAGGTTGCATTTTCTTTTGAGATTCATGTTGCAGATCTATGTTCCTGAACTTGTGAAACCTGTCTGATTGTTCGTGCGAGGTATTAGGTTGCAATCTTACTTGCAGACAGTTCAAAAGTTGTCATTGTAAGGGGCTGGCAATTCACAAGATGGAAGACCAAAAGGATGGGGCTATGTGGTGTGCTGGGCACTCATAGTAGTGGTGTAGGATCCCGTCAAGGATGGATCCGAGGTGTAAACTTGGGACTACAGAGTGTTAGAAGCTCACTCTCAGTTGTGGCGTAGGATCTTGCATGGTGCGGATGTGAGGTGTAATCGTGGAGGGTAAGTGTCAGAGTGCATCAAGGGTGGCTAGGATGGCCAACCTCCCTCAAGAGGGATAAAGCGAGTAGTCCTTCCCTCCTGTCTTGCGGTAAGACTTGAGGTGACGCATGGATAGAGATGAAATGGAGTAGCCTCTCCTTATCACAAGGTGGTGAGGTTTATTGGTGGATGTATACTCGTGCTCCCTATCTCAGTGAAGCGGAGTAGCTGAGATAATGTTGGGGATGAGTCCAAGGGAGTTGTCCATGGCTTGAAAGTTGGGCAAGTAGACTACCTAGTCCCTAGGCAGGAGGCAACTACACAATGGGTTGTCCAAGTAGGAGAGTTGGAGCTTGTGTTGGGCAGGCGATGCGGGTGAGTGACGTGGAGCTAGATATCGATGAATGGTGGATTTAAGGGGTGCCGCATTGGGTGCACGTCTAGGTTACCTAGAAGGTTGGACTTGCATTGAGATTAGGTATCTGAAGGGTTTACGAGCGGGGTCCAGGATGGCACATGGGATATGGTGTTCCAGAGGAGTGCTCACGGTGAGCCAAGCCATGAGGCATATTTATAAGGGTGATTGAAGGTATTGTGGTGCATGACTGAAATGGTGATATGATCTATAAGCAAGGTTTATGGTGGTACAGTCGAGTTGGAAAGTGAGTATAGCGACCAAGGGATTGGGATGGATCATGGAAAAAGAGCAAGGAGCTCAAGTAGGTATGTATTACACAGAGAATCCATGGAGCTAAGATTGCAGGTGTACATGAGTTGGTCAGAATGCGGTGGATGCATGAGTAATAGGGTTCACCAACAGTGTCATGTAGATAGAGACCGAGGGTCAAGGCAGTCAACGCTCAATGTTTGGATTCAAAGCTAGCTATGGTGGTTAGTTGTCCCATGGGGAATAGATTGGTGCTTCAAGGTCTATGGTGGACTGGGGGAGTCCAACATGGGGCACCAGTGCTTCGGTAGTAATGGGCATGCTTCGATAGCATGCAATGAAGGACAAGAGGACTCAAGGTGTTCAAAGGTGCATTGGTAGTGCCAAGTATGCTTTGGTAGTATGTGCAGTGAGCAGGAGGACTTTGTGTTCGAAGTCACTCAAGTGAGATACACTGTTCATCAAGGGAGACTTAGGGAGTCCCGATGTACTCAGGCAGGGCAGTGCATAGTTCAAGGGGAGCATGCATAGTTGAGAAAGGGGGAGCTACAGTGGTTCCAGGGCATTTAGAGTGGCGCAATAGTGATCAAGAGAACTCGGGGAGTTGAGATCACAACTACTAATGCTAGTAGCTTGGGTCTTATGGGGATGTCATAGTCAAAAGTATAAGGTGGCCAGTATAAGAGGGGTTCAACATGGTTGGACAAGAGTAGAGAAATGGGCTTGAGGATGCGTGCGTGGAGCAGCAAAGGAAGCAGAGCCAAGGAGGTTCGACATGCACTTCTATTATGTGGGGTGTATGTTTATGCAGTCATGTGGTGGGCACTTGATGTTTGGGGTAAGACGTAGTCTGGGAGCAAGAAATGGACTCGTCCATAATGGGAGTCGCGAGTAAGGCTTGCCAGTGTCGTGCGAGGTTGGAATTCTTAGGGAGAGGCTCATCCTGGGCATAAGATAAATCTAGCCCCGTGAGAGTTGGTATCAGAGCATAAAATTTGCTCCCGCTGATACCCAACTTGTGGCAAGTTAGTATCAGAGTGTAAAGATGGTCAAACAGGTATGCAGCTTGTGGTGGGTTCGTATCTACAATGTTGGATTTGGTTTCAGCATTGGAACTTGGTTTCGATAGTCAAGATGTGGAAAGGTGTCGCAAGGCTATAATGTAGTGATTGACGTGGTGTAGCAGAGGTTGTTGTGGTTCATCAGAGTGCAACTTCAAGGAATTTGGCATTGTTGGGGACATGTAAGACCAGTACATAGGGGTTGTGTGGAGCAGTGAGGTGTAGGAGTTGTATGGTGCAATTTTGAGGAGTAAATTTAAGCTACAGGGTGGCTATGGTGGTCGTCCTCAGTGAGGTGTAGGAGTTGTATGGGGGAGTTCTGAGGAGTAAAATTTTGGTTACAGGGTGGCTATGGTGGTCATCCTCAATGAGGTGTAGGATCTATATGGTACAATTTTTAGGAGCAAATTTGGGCTACAGGGTGGCTATGGTGGTCGTCCTTAGTGAGGTGTAGGAGTTGTATGGGGTAGTTCTGAGGAATAAATTTTGGTTTCAGGGTGGCTATGGTGGTCATCCTCAATGAGGTGTAGGATTTGTATGGTGCAATTCCGAGGAGTAAGTTTGGGCGGGAGGGTGGCTATGGTGGTCATCCTTAGTGAGGTGTAGGATCTGTATGGTGCATTTCCAAGGAGTAAGTTTGGGTTTCAAGGTGGCTATGGTGGTCATCCTTAGTGAGGTGTAGGAGTTGTATGGGGCAATTCTGAGGAGTACGAATGGGTTGTGTGGAGTAGTGTGGCATAGGGCTTGCATGGGGTGAGTCCGAGGAGTAAAATTTGGGTTGTAGGGTGGCTATGGTGGTTATCCTCAGTGTGGCATAGGATCTTGCATAGAGCAGATGTGAGGAGAAACAAAAAGGGTTACAAGGTGCAATGAGGAGTAGGATGTTGTCTGGGGCATTATTTGAAGCATGAAAACCATACCATTGCCAAAGGTAGAGTAGTGTCTATTCTTTCTCGATACATCATCTGAGGAGAAACAATGTTGGAGTTGCTTAAGGTGGTATGGTGTAGGATTTTTTTGGGGGCAGATCTGAGGTGGTTTATTTGGGGCCACAAGGTGTGGTGCATTGTAGGATTTACATGGTGTGAATCTGAGGTGTAATGGGTTGGTGGTGTGATAGGTTGAATTGGTGGCTATGATGGCAGGCTATGCAGTAGTGTTATGGATCGACAACACTTGGGTTGTAGGGTGGCTACGGTGGTCATTCTCAATGTGGTGTAGGTTGGTGTTTGGTACATCATCCGAGGAGTAAGTTTGGGCTGCATGGTGCAGTGTGGTGTAGGTTGGTGTTTGATACATCATCTGAGGTGCAAGATTGGAAGCTATTCGGTATAGTTTGGTGTAGGATTGTGTTTGGTACATGATTTGAGGTAGGTTTATACAAGTACTAAGGGTGGCATAAGGTTCTGGAAGTGTATTGGTAGACGAATGTTGGTGGGCATTTTGGGTTGAGTTGTTGAGGACAGGGAATGGATGCAAGGCATGCCATGAGGTTAGGAAACAGGCAGGTAGAGTGACACAACAAGAAGTCGACGGGGCCAAAGGTTGAACACGTGTGAACTTGGGAAAGCTAGGGCTTGCACAATTGGATTGTGGCAGAATTTTCTTTCAGTGGATGTCAAGAATGGTTCTTGGGCAGCTGAAGGTGGAAGACAAAAATTGGGGTGTTGTTGTGGGATGGCACAACAGGCTGAGTAGAGACAAGTATTTGGTATACGGTTCTCAAGGCTCCATTTGGTATGGGTGGCTCAATGGTAGTTAGTCATGGAATGGATTCATGTAGTGGGTTAGTATTTGGTATGTTGGCAGTGTCAAGAATGTCACGGTGACTGGAATAGTGCAAAATAGTGTGGAGAGTAGTCTAAGTGCAGAGCACAAAGGCATCTACAAATTCCTTCAAAAGGTTCTAAGGTTGTGAAGTATGGGTCTCGAGTCAATGGGCCCGGTGTTGAGAATGTCACCTTTTTTAGAGTGGGGAGGATTTAAGGGGATAGCAATTCACAAGATGGAAGTCTGAAAGGATGGGGTTGTGCGGTGTGCAGAGCACTCACGGTTGTGGTGTAGGATCTCGTCAAGGATGGATTTGAGGTGTAAACTTGGGATTGTGGAGTGTTAGAATCTCACTCTTAGTTGTGGCGTAGGATCTCGCATGGTGCGGATCTGAGGTGTAATCGTGGAGGGTAAGTGTCGGAGTGTATCAAGGGTGGCTAGGGTGGCCAACCTCCCTCAAGAGGGACAAATCAGAATAGTCCTTCCCTCTTGTCTTGTGGTAAGACTTGAGGTGATGCATGGATAGATGTGAAATGGAGTAGCCTTGCCTTATCACAAGGTGGTGAGGTTTATTGGTGGATGAATACTTGTGGTCCCTTTCTCAGTGAAGCGGAGTAGCTGAGCCCATGTTGGGGATGACTCCAGGGGAGTTTTCCATGACCTGAAAGTTGGGGAAGCAGAGTACCTAGTCCCAAGGCAGGAGGCAATTGCGTAATGGTTTGTCCAAGAAGGAGAGTTGGACTTTGTGTTGGGAAGGCGATGCGAGTGAGTGATGCAGAGTGAGATATCCATGAATGGTGGATTTAAGGGGTATCGCACTGGGTGCACATCCAGGTTACCTGGAAGGTTGGATTTGCATTGAGATTTGGTATCTCAAGGGCCTACGAGCAGGGTCCAGAATAGAAGACAGGATATGGTGTTCCAGAGGAGTGCTCACGATGAGCCAAGCCATGAGGTAGATTCATAAGGATCATCGAAGGTGTTGTGGTGCATGACTAAAATGGCGATATGATCTATAGCCAGCTTGTTATGGTGGTACAACTGAGTTGGAAAGTGAGTACAACAACCAAGGGATTGGGATGGATCATGGAACAAGAGAAAGGAGCTCAAGTAGGTATGCATTACATAGGGAATCCACGGAGCTAAGATTTTAGGTGTGCATGAGTTGGGCAAAATGTTGTGGATGTATGAGTAACAGGGTTCACCAACAGTGTCATGTAGATAGATACTGAGGTTCAAGGAAGTTAGCACTCAATGTTTGGATTCAAAACTAGCTATGGTGGTTAGTTGTCCCTTAGGGAACGGATTGGTGCTTCAAGATCTATGGTGGACTGGGTGAGCCCAACATGGGGAGCCAGTACTTCGGTAGTACTGGGCATGCTTTGGCAACATGCAAACAGGACAAGAGGACTCAAGGTGTTTGAATGTGCTTTGGTAGTATGCATAGCGAGAAGGAGGACTCTATGGTCCAAGTCACCTAGGTGGGATGCAGTGTTCAGCAAGGGAGACTCACAGAGTCCCGATGTACTCAGGATGCTCAGTGCATAGTTCAAGGGGAGCATGCATAGTTGAGAAAGGGGGAGCTATGGTGGTTCTAGAGCATTTAGAGTGGCGTACCGATGATCAAGAGAACTCGAGAAGTTGAGATCACAACGGCTAATGTTAGTAGCTTGGGTCTTATGGGGGATTCCATAGTCGAAAGCATAAGGTGGCCAGTATAAGAGGGGTTCAACAGGGTTGGACAGGAGTAGAGAAATGGGCTCGAGGATGCGTGTGTGGAGAAGCAAAGGAAGCATAGCCAAGGAGGTTCAACATGCACTTCTATTTCACGGGGTGTATGTTTATGTAGTCAGGTGGTGGGCACTTGATGTTTGGGGTAAGGCATAGTATGGGAGCAAGAAATGTACTCGTCCATAATGGGAGTCGCAAGTAAGGCTTTCTAGTGTCGTGCGAGGTTGGAATTCTCAGGGAGAGGCTCATTCTAGGCATGAGCTAAATCTAGCCCTGTGACAGTCATAAGGTGGTTGATTGGGATTTCTTGCTTGGGACTGTGTTGTTGGTTGACAGATGGTATGAGCAAGGTTTGATCTTGTTGTGGTGGACCGATCTATATTTTAGACTTGTGGCTTTCATGTGGTGTTGAGTGGATATGACTTACATCAATGAAGGAGGTGTGTAAGGTGTTTGGAAAGGAGATCGGTTGATGCTTACCAAGTTGTTCTTGTGAACTAGGGTTTTTTTTGGGTATCATCTTTGATGAATCAGATCAGTTACACCTTAGATCTGGAAGGGTGCAGAGGAGAATGAACTCTAGGTTTCTTGAAATAATAGAGGATGACATCAGGACTAAGATGACTGATTTGAGAAACAAGATGGCTAGTTTGAAGATTGAGGTTTTGGAAGAGATTAGGGCTTCTTTTGTTGGATTACTTCAGAACCCTAGAAACATTGTTGTTGTTGTTGTTGTTGTTGAACTTCAGGCAGAGGATCTTATGGTTTTGTTGATGGAAAAGTTTCACATGTTAGAGGAAATATCATATGCAGACTTGAGAGAAAGCTTGAGGAGTTTTTTGATAGGTTTTAATATCCAAGTGTGTGTAATGTATGTTGGCATTTACCGATCAGACTAAGGTGTGTTTGGCTTGTGAAAAGGCTTGTTCAGAGGAGGAACTGAAAAGTTGATGTTGTTGAAGAGATAAATGGTTTTCATGATCAGATGGATACATATCTGATATGGAAATTGCATAGCATCTTGTTGTTGATGATGAGATTGTTGATGAGGTGGAAGAGGTACCTTTGTTTAAGAGTAGTGTTGAGGATGTCGGTGTTGATGACCTTGTTGATGAGGTTTGCATTAGTGGTGTTGATCCTATTTTTTTGCATGAGGAGTTGCAGAGGGATATAGATATGGCTGATGGTGAGATTGAGCATCTTGATTTCCTTTTTGTTGATGAAGATAAGTTAGGTGATGAGTTGCATAATTTATATTTGTGAAGAAGATTGTAGATCTGATGCATTATGTTGGGGATGTTGATCAATATGATCTTGTTGGAAGGTGTGTTGACTGGTTGGTTGCAGTGCAAAAGATTCATAGGTTTGTATGGAAGAAGGATGATTGGTTGAAGGATAGAGGAGGTGGACTGAATTAATTTCATGAAATATTTGTTGTCGATGATCAGGTGTATGGTTTGAGTGGGGATGAGTGGTATAAGTTGATGGAAGGGTTTAAAGATCTTGTGCTTGGGTCTGTTGGTGGATTTGTCAGCATGTCTATTTCTGAGAAGAGGTTGTGGAGATCAGATCAGAGAAGGTAGGATGTTCTTGACCTTGAGGATGTGGAGACCGATGGTTAAGATGAAATGGTTGATTTCTAATTTTCTTGTGGAGTCTAAGTGTGAGGAAAACTTCTTTTGTTACCCTGGATGTTTGATGTAGGAGCATCTTGATTTTTTGGCAATCATGTGTCATCCAAAAAAATAATTTTTTGTTGGAGCTCGGTAAGCTGCTCAATAACTGTGGTGGGTGCTCGGTCAAATATGTTAGTTCACCGATGGACTTGGTTATTTATGATGTTTTTGCTTCACCGACAGGTCCTAGTGTTTGTTTCTATTTGCTCAGTGGTTTTACCAAGTGGGTCTCTTTTTCTCGATGTTCTTGTTCACCGACAAGGTTATTTGATTTGTTTGGGCTGGTCGACTGTGCATTTAATTTGGGGTTGCTCTCCTCGAGTTTTGGATCGACCGTTGGAGGTGTGAGGACCTAAATCTGATTTGGTTCACTCTCCTATGCAAATTTAATGACTGTTGGATGTCGACTGATGGATAACACGTTGGGTGTTGTGTTCTTGAAGCCGACGGTTGTTTTATTGATTTATTTTGTAATGTTGACTTGTGGATATGTTGTATAAAAGTAGGATTTGGGTAGAGTTTGTAGGGGAGAAGTTTTTGGAGAGCTAGAGCTAAGCTTGGATGTATCTTTTAGAGCTCATAGCAGCAAGAAGTTGGTAGCTAGTGTTGGCTTAGGAAATAGGAAGATTGCTTGGTGGCTTGCGAGCTCAAGTTTCGATTTGTCTTGATGTTCCTATCGGATTGTTGTGTGTCACAGATATGGGCTAGTTTGGAAGGTGTTTCTCTTGAGAGATATGTTGTATTTTTTGATGTAATTGGTCGTAACCGAGAAGGCCTTATAGCTCGGCATGTTGCATGTAATTGATTTTCTGAAAAATCTAATCATGAGTTGATATTGGTCATATATGTTGTTGTTATTTCTGTTGTGGTTGTTGTTTGGCTACAAGGTTGGATTGTCCATTCTTGAATACTCCTCCCTTGACTCCATCATATACATACATACGGTTGGCCCACTAATGGTCCCCAGTTTAAATTTTGAAATTTGATTGTCTCCACAAACATGTTTACTTTGAAAAACATCTTCCCTCCAAATCCATATGTTAATAAATTGATAAGTGGAAACATAAATATTTGAACACCTTTGAACATGGTTCAAACTGGTTCAAATAATTCAAACTGGTTCAAGTGGTTCAAACTAGTTCAAGTGGTTCAAACCAATTCATGAAGGTTCAAACAGGTTCAAACCGATTCAAGTGGTACAATCGGGTTCACAGGTTCAAACAAGTTCAAATTTTTATATTCAAAGGTTCAACGACCTAAAGAAATAAGTTCAAAGTGTAGATTCAGATTCAAATATCAACATGGTTTGAGCATACCAAATCAGAGGTTCAGAGTTCAAGTTCATAGCCCAAGTTCAGTGGTTCAATCTGGAATAAATGGTACAGTTAGTTCAAATGGTTCTGAACAATTTGATACATCATATAGTATGGTCCAAATTGGTTCAGAGGCTAGAGTATCCAATTTGAAGTGGGTCATGAAACACATCCCAATTGAAGATGCAGATTATAAACACAATGAAAGCAGCAAACCCCACCTGCAATTTTTTGTTGGAAATATATTGAGGCTAGGTGAATGAGAGGGGGGGTGAATCAGGAACCAATTAAACTTATTCTCTTTTATCCTTTATTAGATTGTCTAATCTAATTTTATGCATAGAACATAAAAGTAATAAACATCCACAACACTTGACACAATATTTGGTTACCCAGAAACCTTCCAAATAGAAAGTAAAATTGGGGTGGGGATGGTACCCACAAGATTTAGTACTGCGGTATAAATTTAGCCTGTTAAAGCTTATAATTGACCACTTCTGATGGCATGCCCTATTAGGAGAAATAAGAACTATTAGGTCCACCTTGTGAAAGGATTTGTACAATACAATTAAGTATGCAACTATGTTAGGAGATTTGAAAAGGACTATTAAGTCCACCCGGTTAAAGGATTTTGTTGATACACCTGTTAGGATGAACTAGTGAATGATCTTCTATGCAACTCTGATTTGTTGAATAAGATCCTTTGAGATAATACTAATCACCTGAATGTGATAGATGAGTCTTTTTTGTACCTTGAGTCAAAACTCCCCCTTTCCATGTGCTTGGGTACTTGCTCGGTTTTGGTTGCTGCTCTGCAACTCAGTTACAACTGACTCTATTTTTTATTTTCTAAAACTATTTTTGTAACTCTGCTATATGTATATCTCTCCTATGTACATGTATTTCCTCATATATATACATTCTATATTTCCCTTTGTATACAATAAATTTTCCCCTTGTTTTTGACACAAATGCCAAAAATATATCTACAAGATAATACCAGAATAGGAAAGGAAATAACTATGTACCTTCAAAATTTGAGACAAAGTATTGTCCCAATTGTCTTGCAACACCTTCAGGATGTACAACTCAATCTTAATCTTTGCTAACAATTCCATCATAAGCTCTACAACTGAAATTTTTTTATCATGGATGAGTGTCTTTGCATGAGCAATATGTTTTTGCATGGCATCCATGTGTGGAAGGAGTTGGCTCTGCATAGCTGTTAGGGATTCCCTTGTTCTTTCTTCTTCCCTTAATAGCTCTACCTGCATATCTATCAAATACTTGATCTTCACAAAAGGTGCTAAACTCAAACTTGGATCAAGTGCCAACTAGTTTGCACTTGCCTTCAAATCAGTGTCTATCTTTGTCAACTTGTTCTTGATTTCCATGGTAAAGTTGGAAGTATCACTCAACTTTACAAATAAAGATACAACATTATTTATAGTGGTTTCTAGATATCTAATGAGAGTGTTTCTCTTCACTTTATCTATTGCAATTTTACCTGCAACATTCTCTAGAACCTTATTCTCAAATTTTCTTTCTACCTTCTGTAGTAATTTCTCCTAGCCATTAAGATTTGTGTTGAACTTGTGAACTATGTCAACAAGTTGATCCATAATAGAGTAATTCTCATTGACTTCAATTTCTAGAGAATCAAGGAATGTGCCTTTGATATCTTCCAGTACTCTATTCCTTTTCTTCTCATCTCGGAGCTTCTAATGTATTTCTCTTTTCTTCCACAGCTCACCAAGTATATCCATTTGCTTGGTTGTCAAGCTAGAAAGTTCCCAATCAGGAATCACAATGTCTTCCTCAAGATCAATTTCATCAGTGATTGCTTATTTACCCTTGACCTTTGGATGAGATGAAGGAATGATTTCTTTTCCTTTCCCATCATCCTTGTCTTTTCCATCCTCAGTGTTCTCCTCAGTATTTAGTTGGAATAGGTCATTGACATTCTTTGCAACAATTGTAGAATCTGTATCAAATTGTAAGATAAGAAATATCGCATTTTAATTTGTTATTATTTTATCTTACATTTAATGAATGTTTTTAAATGTAGGGGGTAAATAAGATGCTCTCCTTTTATCCTTAGATACACAAATGAAGGATCCAAATTGATTAACCCAAAAGGAAGGATCAATGCATAAATGAATCAATCATTTGGAAATAAGAGCAAAGAGGAAGATCTTAAATACCCATTTATAGATTTTAATGTGTGATAGGTTTAGATAGATTAAGAAATTTAATTGAATTGAATAGGAGAAAAGTACTAACCTTGAAATGTTGCAAATCTGAATAATGCTATTTTCGGGGGTCTGCACTCAGTTTTTGGAAAATCTAAGACCAGGTCTGGAACATAAACACAGAGATGAACAAAACCCAAATATCTTTTTCTATTTTGACACACTTTTGATTTTCAACCTCAAGTCAATGTCACCATTGACCCAAATTTTCTGATTCTGACCTAGGGAAGAATTGACCTAAAAAGTCTCCAATGGGAAATCTGTTTCTGGATCCCAAAATTATTTTGAAAAGGGTATCTGAATTTGCACTCCGAACTATTGTTTGAACCTGTACCTACAAGAAAAATTGATTGTTTGTTGGGGGGAGGGGTTTTCCTTGGTCAAACCCTAGTTTTGGAATTAACCTCAAAGTATAATTGAAATTGCATAAGTAGAACAAAGTAAATGAACAAATTCACCTTTCTTGTAGAAGACCTTGTAGTGGATTCAATCCGTGGATCCAAAAGTATGCATGCACCAAATGGATGTAGAATGTAGAATGTAGGATGTCTCCAATCAATTTCTTGTAGATCTTCAACACCAATCTTGAATGGGTCTTTAAATAGGAAGAGGCTTGGGGGAATGTGAATGGAGAAATCTTCAACAAGAGGGCTCTATGGAGCTTGAATCCTTCAATGGCCACCAATGGATCTCCTTGATGAAATGAGTGCATGAGAAGTGCTTGAATGCTTGAGAATGGATTAATGCTTCAATGGCTACTTGGCTTGATTCAAATCTTGCTTCTTCACCTTCAGATTTCACTCTTCAAGTCTTGAAAGTTGATGATCATGGTTAGAGAAAATGAGATAAGAAAGCTTCCTTTTATATGAAACTAGGGCACAATCTTATAGAGAGGTCTACATAGGAGAATTAAATTCCAATTATACCTATACCCCTAGAAGAGGACCTATATTAAATATAATTTGAGATTTGTTGTTTCGAAGACCAAAATAGTTGACCCGAAAGCAAGAATTAACTTTTTCCAACGACATCCGGAAACCCTAAAATTTTGGAATTTGAACCTTGGGCCTGAAAAAGGTCGATTGTGAAATAGTTCAAGGTCGAGGTCAAACTTGACCCAAAAAGGTCAACCTTGACCCTGAGGTCAAAGTCCCATTTTTTTAGTCTGGGTTGACAGAAATAGGCTAGAAAAAGTGGAAATTGGGCAGAACATGGGGAAAAAGCCAGATCCAAGTCAGGGACCCATTCAAGGTGCTTGACATGACCCTAAACCACTTACTTGGAAGGATAAACCATTCTACAATGGAAGTGCTTTCATTTTCTGACTATACATTTAGTCCCCACTTTAGCAAGAGTATGGACTCGACGCAAACTCTTGGTAAAGGAGATCATAAAGAACACATAATCTTATTGAAATCAAAAGGGATAAAGGAATCCTTGAGCCCCCAAGGTACTTAAGTCTTTATCAACCCTAAGATCACGATATGAGAGACATCACCAGTTAAGGAGAAAAAGAGAGAGGTTGTGGTTACCTCACCCAATGAGAACTTATGTCCCATTGTGAACCACACAAGGAAACATTGCAACTGGAAAGATGGAGTTGAACCGCCTAGTGAATGTGGCTACTCACTAGTCAACCCTTCAGGGAGATCCGTTCTTAAGGACACCTTTTGACCTTAAGGGATCAAAACATTGTAAATTGGAACTAGAGGGATAAAGAGATTTGTGTAAATTTAAACTGGAGGGATCAAGAGATCCTATAAATTAAAATATCCATGCTTTAAGGATTAGTCTTTAATCCATAAAGGGAAAAAAATTTAAGTTTTGAAAATATTTTGAAAGTGTGTGTGTGCAAAAAGTGAGTAGAGCGTATGCCCCCACATTAAAGTCATTTCTAACACTTTAACAGGAGCAATGGCTTTAACAGAAACATAAACAACTCTATTGATTACATTTCCACTACGAGATGCCCCCAAATGAAGACAAATCAAGGGAAATATCACATAAACATACAAAGAACACAGAAGGGATCTACCAACTGTGGGGTCAATATGATCATAAGATAATATGTATATATAGATATGATATTATTGCAAATGAATTGACATCATTCCCCAAAAAAAGTAGAACTACAATCACAATGGAGGAAATAAAACTCAAGAGTTATGAAGAAGAGTCTTTTCGGACCACAACATGGAGACCAAAAACAATCAGTGCTACCATGTCGCCGATCCAAGTGGGCTACACAAGGAAAACATTTACGAATAATAGCACAAGTACACCATAACATGAAAACAATATATAGCAGAGTAAAGATACATTTAGAAGAATTATACAACATGTTTGATTCCTTTATCACCTTGCACCAACAAAGTGACAAGGGTCATATAAAAGAGTCTAAAAAACATTTAGAAAACACATTACGGGAGAAGCACAGTACAACATGCAAACACAAAAAGGGCTACCATAAAGGACAAGCCAATCAGGAGCATCACCAACCCTCTCCATCTCAATTTATATCATTTAGGGAAGGTGGGCAACTCGCAAGAGGGACTATATCCAATACAGTAGAATAATAGCCAGTTCCAAACAAGGATCCTCTTGAGAATCACGTTGCTCGATACTAGGTGTAATTATAAATTGAGTTGAAAGCATATGAGGTAAGTCAGTATCAAGATCAATGATCTCATATTCATCACTAAGATAAATAGGATCATCAAGAGTATCCTCCTCATCAAGATTAAATAAAACAGGATCTAAGATGCGAATAGGATCATCATACTCATTCATCTTAACATCATTATGAATATTATCTTCTTCCAACACATAAGGCATAGGTTGGTCAAAAGAAGATAAAGAATTTTGAAGAATAGAAGCATGGGCCTTAGCATTAGCTCTATGCTTCTTATGACGTTCATTAGCAGATTTGTTACATTTTACTTTGTTTGACATATGTGGAGAACTAGGAGGAATAACAACTGGTTCCTTCACAGGTTATGTAGGAGGATTTGTAGGATTCATAGTAGGCTGAGAAGTGACACTGGGAAGTTGAGTAATAAAGCTAGTAGTAATGGATAAAGGAGGTATAGAAGGAGTGGGAAAAAGACCATGGTTAAGATCTATCTGAGGCATGCGTAACTCGAAAATATTGCAATATTTATAGGCTTGATATGAACCAAAAAGGTTGTCAGGGTGAGGAGGATGAGAATTAGGTAATGAAGGCCAAAAGAAATCAAGAGTAGCACAATCTCTAGGCCTAGAAGGTTTATAAAAACTATGATTAATCATTTTTAATTCTCCATTATGAATGAACTTAAGATATTTATGATTAGGAGAAGCAATAGCATGCATAGCAGTTATCCAAGGCAAACCAAATTTGACTTGAAATTGATCAGAAGTAGGAACAACAATGAAGGTAGTATCTATAACCTTGCCACAAAGTTCAACAAGAAAGTTAATAGAACCAAGTACAGGATAGAGAAAACCATTGCAAGTTTGGATCCATGCATCTGATGGATCATAACAATCATGTTGTAGGTTTTTCATAAAAAGATTTTCCTCAATAATAAAATTTATTAAAGATGTGGGATCAACAAGACAACCACGAGTAGGTATCGTAGCAATCCTAGCATAAATATAAAGGGGAGCATCGGGAACCTTAATAGTCTCAGAATCATCAAAGGTGATTGAAAGTTCCTGAGGTCGCTTATCCTTAGTTTGTTTCTGATGTTTAGGTGGAACTTGAAGTTGAAGTGGAGGCGAAGAATCTTGAATAGTAGGTTGAGATGAAACAACGCTATCCACATTATTAACAATGTGATTAAGATCATCCATCTTTGAATCATAAACAATATCCTTAGAAGATGGTTGAGCGATGGTATTAGTATCATGGGTAGGTAAAGGATTTGTATAGATTTGAAGGTTTTGATTAGGAGGAGAGACATATTTGTTCCCATTACCGTAAAAATTATCAACAGATAAAGCATTAGAATCGATTAAGTCTTGAACTTTATGCTTTAGAGAATAACATTTTTTAGTATCATGGCCATTCTGGCGATGTTATGGCAAAAATCTTTAGAATCAAAGGATTTTGATGCTATTTTAGTAGGAAGGAGAGGTCAAATAGGAGACAAGGTAATCATATTAGCACTTAACAACCTACTCATAATATAATTTAAAGATATAGAGAGGAGTAAATGTACGATTCATATGGAAAGTAGCGGAAGCAGAAGTGGTGTTGTGGGATGCAACAATAACTTGATCAGCAACCACATTCGTCTATTTATTAATCTTGATATAGTTGTTAGGTTTCTGAAACTTATTAGGATTAGGATAAGTGTCACTCTTATCAACTAGAACAGGAGCCATTGGATTTTTTCTCTCAAATTAACTCACTTGTAACTAATAATGATGAAGCACTGCACAAAGTTGTTGAAAAGAGGTAAATTCAGTAAGCAGAATCTTATCTCTAATATCCTTTTGTAAATTTGAAATAAACATGTGTTGAATATCAATACCAGGAACAGGATAAGAAATTTGAGCATACAAATGCTTAAATATACCAATAAAATCAGTCAAATTTTCCTTAATGTTTTGTTTACAATGCATTAAATCAGTTAAGGAAACTTGCGGACCAATGTTATTTTGAAATTGTTGAATGAAGGTATTAGCAAGTTTAGGAAAAGAATCAATAGAATAAGGAGGTAAAGAACAATACCATTGCAAAGCCTTATCATGAAAAGTTCTAGCAAATAGTTTAGCTAAAATCCTATGGTCATGAGCATAATCACTACAAAGATTTGAAATATTTTAACATGAGTAACATGATCACCTTTACCATTGTAATTATCAAGATGAGGCACATCGGCTTGCTGAGGGACTGTAGCACGAATACTTTCTAAGGATAAAGGACTACCCATGTCACATGTAGGAATGATAAACTTGGATTGGGTTAAGGATGCAAGTTGTTGTTGTAAAGATGATACAGTTTGAGCCAAACTAATAATTGTGGAATCATTAGAAGAGATAGGTGGCATATTAGGAACTCTAGGAAAAGTGTAGGAAGTGGAAAAAATAGAAGACACAACCGGTGGAACACTTGGAACCATAGTTGGAAGGGGATTGGAATAAGTAAAAGGCACACTATGATATGAAGGTTGTGAGGTAGGTAGAGATACCGATGGAACACTCACAGGAATAGATGAAGTTGGTAGAGATGTAGTCATCAAAGGAGGAGTGTAAGTAGGAATGCTAGGTAAAGGAATAGAATAAGGTCCCTCACTAGTGATGAGAGGATTGAATCCTAGATCTTGAGCCTCTTGTGCTAAAGGTTTAACATTCAAATGCACAATATGAGTGATACCACGCAAGAGATTAATAACTTGATCACTATCACGTAGGACTTTCTTGAGAGCCTCTATAGCTTGGATGGAATCTTGATTATGGTTTTCTTGAATAAGCCAATTTCCCATTTTATCAAGTTTGGTTGAGAGTTTTTGCACTTGTTCAGGAGGAACTCTTAAAGCGTCATCCTCATCACGAGATGAGTGAGAAGAGTTATGATCCATAGAAGGATTGGAATCATGAGCAATCAAATTATCATCCAAGATCCTAAGGAAAGGAGAGGAAGACTCAGGATCAAAGGAACCCATAAGTCTACGACTTCTCCTAACCGAGATACTATAAGTAGGACTAGAAGTGGTAAAGCTCATACACCAATGCAATGCAAATGAACTAATTTAGGAAACACAAGATTTTGATTTTTAATTTTTGAAATGTAAATGCAAGAACAAAGAAAGCTAATCTAATATGAATGCAAGATCTAACATAAAAGATGTAAATCTAACACCAAAATGAAAGAGTTGTCTATCACGGGCTCACCAAAATGTGAGATAAGAAATATCGCATTTTAATTTGTTATTATTTTATCTTACATTTAAGGGATGTTTTGAAATTTAGGGGGTAAATAAGATGCTATCCTTTTAGCCTTAGATACACAAATGAAGGATCCAAATTGATTAACCCAAAAGGAAGGATCAATGCATAAATGAATCAATTATTTGAAAATAAGAGCAAAGAGGAAGATCTTAAATACCTGTTTATAGATTTGAATGTGTGATAGGTTTAGATAGATTGATAACTTTAATTGAATTGAATAGGAGAAAAGTACTAACCTTTAAATGTTGTAGAGCTGAAGAATATTGTTTTCAGGGGTCTACACTCAGTTTCTGGAAAATCTGAGACCAGATCTAGAATAGAAATGCAGAGACGAACAAAACCCACATAGTTCTGATTTGTACCCTCAAGTAAATGTCACCATTGACCTAGAATTTCCGATTCTAACCTAGGGTAGAATTGACCTAAAAAGTCTCCGACGGGAAATCTATTTTCAGATCCTAAAAGTTTGTCAAAAAGGGTATCCAAATCTGCACTCTGATCTGATGTTCCAAACCTGTACCTACAAGAAAAATGGATTGTTTGTTGGGGGGAGGGGTTTCCTTGGTCGAACCCTAGTTTTGGAATTAACCTCAAAGTATAATTGAAATTGCATAAGTAGAACACAGTAAATGAACAAATTCACCTTTCTTGTAGAAGCCCTTGTGGCGGATTTGAATCCATGGATCCACAAGTATGCATGTACCAAATGGATGTAGAATGTAGAATGTAGGATGTCTCCAATCAATTTCTTGTAGATCTTCAACACCTATCTTGAATGGGTCTTTGAATAGGGAGAGTCTTGGAGGAATGTGGATGGAGAAATATTCAACAATAGGGCTCCATGGAGCTTGAATCCTTCAATGGCCACCAATGGATCTCCTTGATGAAATGAGTGCATGAGAAGTGATTGAATGCTTGAGAATGGATGAATGCTTCAATGGCTACTTGGCTTGATTCAAATATTGCTTCTTCACCTTTGGATTTCACTCTTCAAGTCTTGAAAGTTGATGATCATGGTTAGAGAAAATGAGAGGAGAAAGCTTCCTTTTATATGAAACTAGGGCACTAGAACATAGGAGAATTAAATTCCAATTAGACCTATACCCCTATAAGAGGACCTATATTAAATATAATTTAAGATTTGTTGTTCTGAAGAATGAAACAGCCGACCCAGAAGTGGGAATTAACTTTTTCCAAAGCCCAACATCTAGAAACCCTGAAATTTTGGAATTTGAACCCTGGGCCTGAAAAAGGTCGATTGTGAACTAGGTCAAGGTCGAGGTCGAACTTGACCCAGAAAGGTCGACCTTGACCTTGAGGTCAAAGTCCCAGTTTTTCAGTCTAGGGTGCCAAAAATAGGCTGGAAAAAGTGGAAATGGGAAAAATAGGGGGAAAAAGCCAAATCCAAGTCAGGTACCCATTTAAGGCGCTTGACATGACCCCAAACCACTTACTCGGAAGGCTAAACCAGTCTACAATGGAAGTGCTTCCATTTTTTGACTATACACAAATGTAGAGTCATTCAAAGTGACCTTTTGTGACTTGATTTGGCTTGGCCTAGTAGTAGGTAGAGCCTGACGCTCGGTTCCTACGTGAATTGGTGTAGATTTTGTAGTCTTTTCCTTGCTCAAAGATAACACACTCTAAATAGGTGATTGGGGAAGGGATGCCATCACCTCTATTTCTAAATGTTCAACATTAGATTCCTCAATGGTCTGAACCTTAGGTAACTCTTCATCTTTGTCTTGTATAGGAGGGTTTGTACTCGCTTTCTCTTCCTTATCTTCTTCCTTGATTTCAAAAACTATCTTCCATATCTTTGTTGCATCCTGCACAACATCCTCTATTTTCTTGCTTAAGATTTGAAAAGTCCTAAACCTTGGAGTGTGATTACTTTCATACTGAGTCATAGCATCTTTTGCCTCTTTACTAGTCATGGTAGGCATGACTTGCTTCAAGGTTTGCATTCTGATTTCCTTTTCAATCTAAACTACATTGTGTTAGTGAATTGTGATTTCCTTGAGAAGGTCTTCAGTCATATGGATTCTCAATTCAGATGGATCATACTTCTATCTTTCCATTTTCTCTACTAATGCATCCCCAATCATCTTCTGCTCATCCATGGTTCTAGAAGCATACTTCAATGATTTGAGAGATCTCATACCACTACCTCCTTTCCATTATTCCATTTTCTTCTCAAAGGTAGGTGGGGCCTTAATGAATATGAGTGTATCTTCTTCTTCATCTTCCTTAGGCAATATTATTTTCCTTATGGATCTTCTATTAGTGATGATAGGGGTAGAGATATTTGATTTCTTGGGGGCTACCCTCTTCTTCTTCTTAGAAGGCTCTGCTTCTATCTCTTCCTCTTCCTTCTCAGGTTCATCTTCTTCTATCTTTATTTCATCTCCTTTGCTTTCAGTGATAGAAGGAAGAGAGTCTGAAGACTTTCCATACTTATTTCCAAACTTCTCTAATCTCTTCTTTCCTCTCTTCAATATTTTTGGAATTTCAATCTCCAAAGATATTATTCCCTTGGCTTCTTCATAAGTACCAAAATATGGTGCTTTGGGGTCAACAGGCTCATTCACAAGAGCCTCAATGATGTCTCTTGTCTCATCAATGCTAACCTCATATGCAAGAGGTTTCACCCATGCAACCCTAGGTTTGACTACTTGAATGTACACTTTGTCACAGTCAACTAGGAAGAAAATATCATCTTTATAGTCCTGTACCAATTGTTTTGGAATTCTATATCTATTCTGCATCTTCTATATGAAATTATCAAAGTATGCATCCATGATGCTCTCAAAATTATCTCCTAATTCTGCTATGAATTCATTTATCTTATAGACTATAGGTCTATCCTTTATCCAAACAACTATGCCTTTGGAAGGGAAAAACTTCCAAACATAAAAGAATATGATTGATCTTGGATGCTCGGATGCTCTCTGTATTTTTTCTTAGTTGGATGAGCTGCAACTCGGCAAGGTCGAATGAAAGATTGTTCTTGACCACTTTGTATGTCAAGTCCATAGCCTCACATGGTACACTATTTGGTCAGATAGAATTGTATATATTGTGTGAAATCACATGAATACCAAACTTCAATTCCATATATGTGACTCCATTCAATTTCATACCTCTACTATCCCACTCGGCAAGAGTCTTCTTGGCTAGGTCATCTCGGGGTAGGGTTTTGGTAGCTTTTGGTTTGTCAAGCATTGGGTACCCTGTCACACGGTGTACCATTGTCTTAGTGATCTGTATTAGTTTCTCCAACCATAGATGCATGTCGTGAACACGGCTTAGAACTAACCTAATCCACTTAATCTCAAAGTTATGTGGCATATGCAAAATGTGGGTTAAACCATTGACTTCGAGGTGCTTATGTTCTGGCTTCAGATTCCCGTCCACACAAAGTTTCTTATATGCTTGATTCATTTCCAATGTGCCTAGCTGTTGAATGGTGCAATTATAGAAAGCTTGGATGTCGTTAATCAATAGTACCTTCAGAGGAATTTGGGAATGGGCTCCCATTGGATCTGTCTCCTCTACAATCGCTGGATGAAGCTTAAACTTTGGCGGTTTGCAAACAACATTCATTACCAACATCTTGGATCCCTTCTTAACCTTTCTACTGGATGTAGATGCCATAATGCTCAGAGGATTGATAAAACTTCACTGTTACTAAAACTTTCAAACACAAATTCTCTCTGAGATCGTTTTTAGCTCTTAATCACTCTGTAAACTATAAATAATAACCCTTTGATTTCACCATTTATGAGAAATTTCATCATAGATTTTCATTAAATTCTCCATACATGGTATTTGTGACAGCTCAGGTAGTTCTCCCAGACTTTCTCGGAAGCTCGGTGAAAACTTATCTTGCATCTTCGAAATCATACAACCTGACTTAACTCGGTTAAGCCAGAGTTGCTCGGTTGTAACTGAGATCCTAACTCGTTTAGAACCGTAGTGTGTCCTAGTGCATCAATATGCTGATTTGGACTTGCTATCATATCTGAAACTGATGTATGATGGCTTGTGTGCACAGTTCTAGTTGTCTCCTTGCATATTTATTCGGAGATGGTAGATCCACCCAACTCACTATTTTGGGTGCCATTCAATCCTTCATTGTTTTGGTCTGGATTCCCAGGAGACTTCCTTACCCACTGTTGACTCATCTGAGTTCTGATTTCAAAAATTTTTGCTTTGCCTTTCTCAAAACTAGTATCCACTTTTTCTCTGTTCATGCAATTCTTGCTTAGATGACCGAGTTGTTTACACACATAACATCTCTTAGTAGGATTCCTTTTTTTGAGGTGAGTCTTTGCACAGTTTGTACCAATATGCCCATATTCACCACAATGGCAACATCTTCTCCATGTGTTGTAATCCCAACCAAAAATTGCTTTAGCTAGTTGTTCAACAAGGTTCCATTTCTTAGTTCTGCACTCGAAAGACTTGTGACCTTGTTTGTTACAATTGAAACATTTTCCTTCAAACTTAGGTTTCTCAGTTCATTCACTTGCCCTATGTCCATGTTTGTTGCATCTGTAGAATTTACCATTAAAATTTGACTTTCCATTGCTCCAAAACTTGTTTGATGTATGCCCTAACTTACCACAATGATTACAATTAGGTTTCATATTCTTTTGAGCTCCTTGCTGTGAGGATTCACCTTGTTTAGTATAACCTAATCCAGTCTGTCCATGATGTCTGAATTGATTTTTCTCTATCAACTGATCCATGCTTACCTGTGAATTCATCATACTCTCATTGGTTTTCTTTTCAGTATTGAGATAATTCTGCAATCTTTCATTTTCAATCCTCAGATTGATACCTTCTTGATTTGTATTATTGAGTTGATTTATCATATCTGCTTGCTGAAGTGACAAATGATGGATTTCATTTTCTTTTTCCTCTAATCTTGTACTTAACAATATTTTATCTTTTTGTGACATTTCTCTGTCATTTTTTGCTTGACTCTTTTGTTCCATGACTTCACATATTCTGACTGAATGAATTTCTTGTTCTCTCTTTAGCTTTCTAACTTCTTCATGTAAATTGAGATTCTTTGTAAGTAGGTCTTTAATGACTGCATCTGCTTCTTCAAAAATTATTTTTTGCATAAGTCTTGAATTCTTTCTTCTATGTAACTTTTATCATTCATTTGCACTGCTAAATCTTTTCTTCTTTTCAGGGCATGAGAGAGCTGCTCCTTGAGTTTTCTGATTTGATCCATGGCCACTTGTAGATCTATCTTTTCATTTTCAATGGCTTTCTGTAGTCTGTATATTTCCATTACCTCTGATCTTTTCTCAAGCTGTTAAACTTCTGATAAGAGAACCTTTAGATCTGATACCGATTGTTGGAAATATATTGAGGCTAGGTGACTGAGAGGGGGGGAGGGTGAATCAGGAACCAATAAAACTTATTCTCTTTTATCCTTTATTATATTTTCTAATATAATTGCATGCATAGAACAAAAAAGTAATAAACATCCACAACACTTGACACAATATTTGGTTACCTAGAAACCTTCCAAATAGAAAGTAAAACTAGGGTGGGGATGGTACCCACAAGATTTAGTACTGCAGTATAAATTTAGCCTGTTAAAGCGTACAATTGATCACTTCTGATGGTCTGCCCTGTTAGGAGAAATAAGGACTATTAGGTCCACCTTGTGAAAGGATTTGTATAATACACTTAAGTATGCAAATCTGTTAGGAGATTTGAAAAGGACTATTAAGTCCACCCGGTTAAAGGATTTTGCTGATACATCTGTTAGGATGAACCAGTGAATGATCTTCTATGCAACGCTGATTTATTGAATAAGATCCTGAGATAATACTAATCACCTGAATGTGATAGATGAGTCTCTATTGTACCTTTATACCTTTGTAGCCTTCTAATCAATCTGCCACTTCATGTTAGCATATATACTTATTTCACACACATTTGGATAAACAAAGTATCTTAAATATATATCTTATCCAAATCAAATACCTCGGTAAGTTGGCTACTATCATATTAATTAATATCTATAGACACCTAAAATTTACCAGGTGTATCTCAAGCATTCCAAATTATAAATCTCAGCCAAATGCTTCATAATATCATCTCAATGCAAATCAAATGGACATTTATCAAATCAAAGGAACAAAATTCA
>MU225764.1:536275-550845 GCA_018584345.1 Thuja plicata
ATGGATCATTGAATTAAGAGACATCAATGTAAATCATCGTAAGATAACTGCCATACCGTAAAGAATATTCAGAAACGGTTGCCCTCGATTCATGACAATATTAAGACAAGCAATTTCATGAAAGGACTAGACACCAGTTTTGAGAGCAAGATGCGATTAACATAAGGAAAGTGACAATTTCATAGATAACAATTCCTTAAGGTAAGGTGCGATTCAAAGTAGTTATTGAAGTCAAAATAAATTAAACTAATAGAAGGCACTGTTTGGTCAAGAGATAATGAATACCAAGAGGTTACGTTTTCCACATCCAAAGGATGTGACTTCTCAAATCGCATAGGAGAATATATAACGGGAGCTCTTCACAGGAAGGAGAGGATCATATCGGGAGTTGTATATCTAAACATACAACCGTTGGTGAATACAAACGAAGGTACAGAGATTACTCTATCAATATCCATTCAACTGCTGTGATTTTACATAAATATTTCTGCATCAAGTATGCTGCTCCTGAGCACTAAATTGAAGATGCACGTTATTAAATATATATATATATATATATATAACTCAGACTTATCACCCTGTTGGACTGAAGAGGAGGAATGTAAGGATGTCTCCAAGGAGGGGCTTGTCTAAACCCAGCCAATAGCTTTCTGTCCCAAAATAGGGTGGGGTCAGCGTCCCAATGGTTTGGGCTTGGACCTGTAAACCTTGAGGGAGCCTATTGGGAATGGTCTCTAGACGCTTTGGTCACATCCCCAAAGTCTTCCTATTCAATTCAACAAGGTAATAAGCTGGATATGGAATCATCAATTGCTTGATATAGTCATAAGAGGAAATACAAATTGTTATTTCATTTAATTAAGTTGAAATACTAAATTATTCTATATGAATTATAAGCATGATAAGTAATTTAGAGAGATCCAAGGTTACAAACTAACAAGGGTCATTACAACCAAGGTAAGGGTTTGAGGAAATGACAATAGGGTGTTCAAAGCGTCCTTCCATTCTTAGCCCAAGGGCGGGGCATCCTTATGCCCCTTTGGTCTTATGGGACTATCTGTCACTACCATGAGGTAGCATACTTAGAAGAGGACCTCATAACAGTTTCTCCCTCGTACTCCGTTCCTACCCTTCTGGTTGGTTGCAGCAAATTGACAGACAGATTGGAAATCTAGTCATTCCACATAATTGCCAATGTCAATTTATTCACAATTATTCATCGAATACATTATTACACATATATTATAGCCCATTTATTAAACAATACATAATGCATACATATTTATGCATACCACAATCAAACAGTAATGCCACAGACCACAATAAACAATGATTCACTGATCTGATTACTTATATATATATGCTAGTGGTTGATTTGCTCTTATAGCTGCTACTGATTGGGTCGATCTGCTCTTCTTGATATCTAAGTAATCCTTTATTTATGACTGACTGCTGCTTATATTCAGATATATATAAGTGTATGTGAAACCCTCCCTTATTCCTTGATCGATGCCTCAATTCACTTTTTTATGCAGGTCAGATTCTGCTCTTATTTGTCTTACAAATGCTTCTCTTTTCTCCATTTTTTAATGCCCTCTTCCAATGAAATGATTCACTATATATATCCCTTCAAAATTGGAAGAAGAGTCACCACGCTTCAAGGCATACAACTCCTAACAGAGGCGTCCCTTCATACTCATTGCTGCCCTTCCAAAACTCCTTTTTAAAAGTCTCCAACTCCTCATTAACCTGTACAATATCAATATATATATATACACACACACACACACACAATCATAGAATGGGGTTGTCCAGCATATAAAGGGTGTTAATTTAATTTAAAAATATTAAGTCGGCCTTAATCTACTTATTAAAATTGTGACTTGTATAAACCCTGGGCGGGGCTTGACAACTGCATACTATGAGGTGTGTATGTGCTAGTCACAAAGTGTATATGTGACACAAGTCGGAGCTAATCATAGAGTGTATATGTGACATATGATTGAACTAATTATTGTGTAAAAATGTGACACAAGTATGAATTGGTTGTAATGTGGTTTTGTGTGTGTTGTACCAAATATTGGCTTTGATCTAACAATCAAAAGGAATGCAACTGCTATCAAACTATTGTTAAAGGATTATATTGGAAGCATGAAATCCATTATTGGTTGTGATTTAAAGCCAGGTTGTAGATCTCATAGCAAAGGAGAGGATGAATTCTATCTATTATTTGTCTATGAACTACGGATCCTCTGATTCCCAAAAGCAATATGTAGGCAGAGGCATAGAACAAACCCTTGAGGTTTAGGTCTGGATCAATTTGTGTAAAAAATAAAATAAAAATCATGCTAATCAAGGTAGCTATTACACAAAGTTCTTAATGACTTGCAAGTCCTTCAGGTATATTGAAAATCACAAAGCCAATAGCAGGTTTCTTTTTCTACCCTTTGTTATATCTTCCCACCTCCCAAGCACAGTATGCCTGTTAGACAAAAGCATATAAATTGCAGCGTCGTGTGGTTTCAAAGCTAGTATATATTCTGTAGCATGTTTTCTTAGTTACAAGTTACAATGGATTAAGAAGCACCCAAAAAGGCATGGCGCACCAAAGCATTGGTTCATATTGGCATTTCTTGGACAATATTCATCACTTCATTTAGGCATTCAGCATGATCAAGAAGGTCAACTGTGCAGGTGTAGTGCTTGGCATGATACCCTGATCTTGAATATTAAAAGCAAGTAGTCATGGTCCTCGTCTGCACTATATTGCTGTGTGCAGGGAGAACATTGAAAAAAAATTGGCATAGCTTGGTCTGATCCCTTCTTGTACCATTCCTATGAACTGTTGAATGCCCGCCCTGTTTCACCGATGTTGTGCATTTGTGGGACAACATTTTGTTCTGCCGTTTTGTCAAACATCTTGTACGAATTATGTATGAATCCTAAATTAGCATACATAATATCAATGGTATTTGGCACGGGACCATCTGATTCAAACTCTCCTTTGATGATATAGACATGGACCTGCTTTCCTAGTTCAAAGGCTGCTAGAGAAGCACATGCACGAATGATACTTACAAAAGTGAATTCATCTGGCTTAATTCCTTTGATTTGCATTTGTCTAAAAAAATTGAGAGCTTTCTCACAATTACCATTTCGGATGCATCCTGCAATCATTGCATTCCATGAGACAATATTTTGTCCAGGCATCTCTGTGAATATTTTAAATGCATCATCTATATTCCCACATTTGCTGTACATATCAATCAGGGAAGTTCCAACAAAAAGATGCAAATCAAGTCCAGGTTTTAGAGCCTGGGCATGTATCTCTTTGCCTCGCTTCAGTGATCCCAAACATGTACATGCCTTGAGTACAATCGAGAAGTTTAAACATGTTCTATTCATAAGTGATAATCGCGTTTTGTAAAGGAGATTTAGAGCTTCATTTTCATACCTGTTTTCTGCATATGCTGTAATCACCTTACACCATTATACAATATCGTTTTTGGGACCTTGATCAAACACATTATGTGCATCTTCTATATGCCCACACTTGGTATAAAGATTAACAAGGCCATTCTCTACAAATGAATTAGAGGTTAATCCAGTCTTCCATGCCTGGGCATGGACCTGCTTCCCAAATCTCAAATACTTCCAGGAGATACATGTTGCAAGAACACTGTCAAAAGTAAATGCATTAGGTTTCACATTTGCGAATTGCATTTCTTTATAAAGTTCAACGGCTTCCTCATTACACCCATTTTGTCCATAGCCAGCAATCATTGCTGTCCATGATACCACTGTTTTCTCAGAAATTCTTTTAAACACCTTGAAAGCATATTCTGTGTCACCACTCTTCGAATACATGGTAATAAGGGCATTCTCTACCCAGACATTTACATCAGATAGAGATTTGATAATGTACACGTGCACCTGCTTTCCTGTTTGTAGATCTACTAGGTCAGCACATGCTGTAAGGACACTAATCAAGGTGAAATCATCTGCCCTCATGCATAACCACTGCATTTGGGAGAACAGATTTATAGCTTCCTTATGATACTTATTCCGGACATAACTTTTTATCATTGCAGTCCATGACACTACATTTGGCTCTGAATTTTTTTCAAAAACTATGCGTGCATCCATTAACAGATTACATTTCCCATACATATCAATAAGGGCGCTTTCCACATGCACATCAGACACAAAACCAGTTTTGATTGTCATCCCATGCAATACCTTTCCCTGTATTGGATCCCTCATGCCTGCACTTATCCTAAGTAAACTGTGGAGAGTGAATTCGTCTAGCATCATAGCGGCATCATGCATTGAACCCACAAGTTTGAGAGCATCTTTCCAATACTCAATCTTATCATACCTGTTTTCTGCATATGCTGTAATCACCTTACACCATAATACAATATCGTTTTTGGGACCTTGATCAAACACATTATGTGCATCTTCTATATGCCCACACTTGGCATAAAAATTAACAAGGGCATTCTCTACAAATGAATTAGAAGTTAATCCAGTCTTCCATGCCTGGGCATGGACCTGCTTCCCAAATCTCAAATACTTCCGGGAGAAACATGTTGCAAGAACACTGTCAAAAGTAAATGCATTAGGTTTCACATTTGCGAATTGCATTTCTTTATAAAGTTCAACGGCTTCCTCGTTACACCCATTTTGTCCATAGCCAGCAATCATTGCTGTCCATGATACCACTGTTTTCTCAGAAATTCTTTTAAACACCTTGAAAGCATATTCTGTGTCACCACTCTTCGAATACATGGTAATAAGGGCATTCTCTACCCAGACATTTACATCAGATAGAGATTTGATAATGTACACGTGCACCTGCTTTCCTCTTTGCAGATCTACTAGGTCAGTACATGCTGTAAGGACACTAGTCAAGGTGAAATCATCTGCCCTGATGCATAACCACTGCATTTGGGAGAACAGATTTATAGCTTCCTCATGATACTTATTCCGGACATAACTTTTTATCATTGCAGTCCATGACACTACATTTGGCTCTGAAATTTTTTCAAAAACTATGCGTGCATCCATTAACAGATTACATTTCCCATACATATCAATAAGGGCACTTTCCACATGCACATCAGACACAAAACCAGTTTTGATTGCCATCCCATGCAATACCTTTCCCTGTATTGGATCCCTCACGCCTGCACTTATCCTAAGTAAACTGTGGAGAGTGAATTGGTCTAGCATCATAGCGGCATCATGCATTGAACCCACAAGTTTGAGAGCATCTTCCCAATACTCATTCTGAATATATGCTGTAAGCATTGCAGTCCATGACACAATGCTTCGCTCCGGCATTTTGTCAAACACTTGGCGTGCATCAACTACGTTCCCACATTTAGCATACACGTTAACAAGATTAGTTCCTATAAAAACATTAACCCCTTCTTTATTTTTAATTACCTGTGCATGAATTTGTTTGCCTTCTCTTACTGATTTCCTTCTGACGCACTCTTGCAACATTCTTGCATAGTCTATGGAATCAAATTGTTCTATATCGATGCCATGATTTACTTGTTCATTCTCAAAAAACGTGCAGTCACCTTTGGTGACAAGAGTTTTCAATTTTGGTTGTTTGCATTTTCTAAAACATCCAAGAGAGCTATCAATGTGATTAATAAAATTGAGGTTTGAGAAAGGAAAACGATGCACCTGTAGAGAGACATGACGCAATCTTGGTTTGTCCGTGACGGGATTGAAAGTGAACGAGATGGGAACCCATGTTGCAGTAGTCATATCTGAGCTCTTTCTTCACAACTCTAAATCACTGATTATAGAATATGTTACAAATGACGTGAAGCTTTCATTCGGAGTCGGATTGTTGAATATACAGGGAAGAGAAGAAGAATACCGAATGGCATTATCCGTTATTGATATTAATATTTCTTTAATTTTCGGCCGCTGTCATATTTGTGTCCACCTATTACTTTTTCACCTTGTCGTTTCTGTTTGAACGAGCCAAGGTAAAGGAAAAATATCATACGAACCAAGGTAAAGATTGAGAAGGAGCTAGGGAAAGAAAATAGAAACTACGAACCAAGGTAAAGATTGAGAACGAGCTAGGGAAAGAAAATAGAAACTGCCTAGCAATTGCATTTCGGTGTGGAATGGGCACTTCGAAAGATTGAGAACGAGCTAGGGAAAGAAAATAGAACTGCCTAGGAATGGGCATTGCGGTGTGGAGAGAGTGAGATAAATAGAGAAAGAGAGAAAGAAGGTGATGAAAACAATTAATAGAGAGAAATATTTAGAGAGATGTATGTAATATCCTTTCATAAGATGTATGTAATATCCTTTCATATGATGTGATCTGGTTAACATGGTTTGTCATTTGTAAGCACCTAATGTGCTTTATAATTTAATGATTGTTTAGCACCTGTCTTATTGTATTTACATTATAGATTGCATTCTAGGGCATCATGAGTGCACTTAATGCATACCTAATTCAAATATGGGTCCTCTAATCTCTTCAAACTTGTACAAAATCAAGGTAGGACCTTATTTCTAGGTGTCCTCTATTTTCCTCCAATCACAAAATCTCTTCCATCTCCTAGGTCCTATATCACGCCTTTTATGGCCTTGAAATTCAGTCCCGACATCGGAATTAGCCGACTCTCTGAATATTGCACCGATGGATTGATAGTGACCTACCTATCAAATTTGAGCCAATTCTAGGTTGAACAAATTGAGAGGTCGACTTGTTCCCAAGGAACATGTCAACAAGTCAACTTTTTCCTCAAGTACAAGTCAAGAGGTTGACTTGTCCCTGGGATCTTGTGCCCAAATTTAGGGCCGGGGTCTATCTTGAAACATGTGCGGGGTTTTCAAATCTACAGTGGGCCTACTTAATTCTGTTTCCTGAATTCACTATAAAAGCAACCTTATTGCTTCATTTTGGCATACATGACATCAAGTGCAAGGTGAAAGCCTCATTTTGATTACAAGAAGCAATTGCAAGGTGGAAGCCCTAGTTTGATGACATCTATTGAAGCAAGGGTTAACTATTGAAGACTCCGTCCATCCATTTAAAGCATCTACAATCTCAGTCAAGCATTCAAGACATCCAATACATCAATTTCTACATCATCGTGGAGTTTCAAACGCATCATTAGGATGGTTGGGAGTACATTTGTCATTTAGGGCTTGGTATGTTTTCCATGTTATTTTTAGATCTATGCATTGATGCTTCATATTTTCATGTTTACACTTTAGATCTATGAATATTTGCATGCATTCAATCAAACATTGTTCACATTTACATGCTAGGGTTTCACTTTATAACACATAGGGTTAGATCTATGCATTTTAGCCCATTTAGCAATTTAGGCATACTCTAGGTTCACAAGCACAACACATTCTATTCTAATGGCTATCTTTGGAGGTGGGAATCATCAAAATGGGGGGTTGACCAAGGCAACCCCCTATATAGCCACACACACACACACACACACACACCTACCTTTTTACTAGATTTGCAGGTTCAGAAGTTTGCATTCAGACACAGATTTAGAGACCTCTGTCAGGTACAGAACTGCTATCACGGGGAAAATTTGAGCAGAAAAGCCTGGGAACAAGTCAAGAAGTCGACTTGTCCCTCCCAATTTTCTGAGAAATTTCAGGGACAGACGACTACAGGTCTCAAACTGTTAGATCTAGAGTTACAATAGGATCCAAGGTTCTAGCGAAAATAAGAATCAGATTCAAAGCTCTATCTTCTCATTCTATTTCCAAGTGCACTTTTTGTTGTTTCTCTCTCCTTGTACTTGCTTTCATAACTCAGATTTGTCATTTACATTTATAGTTGTTTGTCAATATTTATAAGGAATCCCACAAAACACCCTTTCAGAGCATAGATCTTGCATTGGTACCCTTATCCATAGATCTCGCATTGATACCCTTATCCTTGGTTGTATAAATTGGATTCTATCTTGAAAGGGAGGTTTTGTATTCCAATGTACAATTGAATTTGGGATGTGACCCTCATGACATTGTATCTCTCATCTATATACATATATGTTATTAGTGGTTGATATATTCATATTTATTTGTTTTGAGTACATATAGAAGATCAATTGTTAAGTTAATAAATTGTAATTATAATGTATTTTTATTTAATGAACTAATAAAATATTGATGTTTATACTATATGATTTAATTATGAATGTCATGTTAGATTTCGTGTGAAAGTGACTAGATCCGATTATAGAACGTTCATGTTGCTATTTTGGGTTTCCTGGAGGGGTTGTGTCTATGCAACCACGAATTTGCACCTTAATAAACAAAATATGTTGTTAACACAATATGTTAACATGTGTGTTAGTCTATTGTATTTGTTTGCAACTTACTAATACACGTTAACGCAATAGACTAACACACATATTGTTAACATATTGTATCAACAACATATTTTGTTTACTAAGATGCAAATTCGTGACTGCATAAACACAGCCTCCTAAAAGACCATGCCTCTTTTTACGTGCCTAACCGCATTTAAAGATGTATTTTATTTTCTTCCAGGATTGCATGGGTTTCTTATTAGGGCATCTTCCTAAACACACCTTCTCAGTATTAATGAGGATAGTTTTGTAGTGGTGGGGGCAGTCGAGGGTTATAGTTAGGATTCCCATCCATACCTCAAATGGAAGATGGGAGATCCAACACAATCTTGACTCCTCATAGATAGTTTTGCAGACCACATTGGTGCTCATCTTTTCCATATCCTAAGTTAAGCAACATGATGCCTCTCCATTTATCCCCATCTTATTCAAGCCTGGGTCCAATCTATTTTGTGCATGCGCAATGGCGTCCAAGGGGAATAACAGTCGTGCCTCAAGGCTCCTATTTTGGCAATGGCCGGGAGGACACTGAAGAGAAATGGACTTTGCATCTGCCAATTCATTTTTTGCATTCGGTGAGACATCGTTTGTTGAGGAGTTTCGGTTCTTTTCTCTCTCCGTCTATAGGGGAGATGAATATACACTAGTGCAAACAGCTCAACATCTATTGTTCGAGGGGTCAATTTCAAGTTATCCATTTTATTATCAAGATTAGGAAATTGTATTCCATTTTAGTTAGGAATTATAATTGTATTATATATACTTGTTGATATAAATTATTGTTAGTTAAACTTGTTCTTTAGATTATTAGTAGAAGTAAATTTAGCAACTATGACTTTTATGGGATTATGAATTATGAATTTTTGTTATGTAATGAGATAAATATTAATGGGGTGTAAGTAGTTTAAGTGAATAAAAGTGTTACATAATTGAATCGATAATGTTATTCTTATATTAAACATTTTAGTTATGTAAAATACATGTCATATAGTCATGTAGGTTGGTTGATTTTTAGTACGTGAACATTTCTAAGAGAATAACATTTCGAATGTCAAAGTTAATTATGAAGGGATGTACTTGTAGTTTTTATGTTAATCATGTCTTCTCACTAATTATGGTTTCTTATGATATTTTTCATTTGTCTCGATGTGTTGTTAGTGAGCTCTCGTACTGAGTACAAGAATTATTGCAGTATAGGATGTCACAATTAGAAGAATTTCTTGTAAATTTCATTCTACTTGTGATGATTATTTTGTTGACAGTCCTCCTGAAATTGAAAGATGTGCAATGGGGATTTTGGTGTTGGATTTCCTTATGTTAACCAGAGGTCGGGGTTTTGTCTTGATATTCTATTCCGTCTTGTGACTTGAATACATTAATGTCTTCATGTGATCTCTTACGATGGGAATTTCATATTCTTTTATTGTAACATGTTGTTATGAGGCATGATTGTGTAATTGAGATCATAGGAGGGTTTATTTTTCTGTTCTTGGGTTTTTATGATTGGATTTTGGTAATGGTAATTTGATAATGGGTGCATCATGTTAAATAATGGGATGGAACCAAAAGAGGGTATATGGATTATTGTGTATGATTTGGACCTACAAAAGTTCTTATGAGACTCTCAGCATGTGGCATTATAATTTTGGTTTTGATGTCCCTTTGTTATTATGTCATATACAGATCCCGTTGATGATTTCGTGTTTTATGCTCCAAAATTTTTTTATGAGATTTCATTGGAAAAGATGTATTTATGTGGATCTCTTTATGGTTATTTGATTTGTGATGTTTTCTTTTGGGTTTTTAGTTTGGACCATAGGAGTGGTTTTCAAGGAACATGGCTAGGGGAGTGACTCACAATGGGGGTCGAGGCCCTAAAGTGGTTTCCAAGGAAAACCCATTGTGAGTAGATAATCCAGTGATAACTTAGTTAAAAAATTTGGTTGGGATAAAACACTAAACAAGATAATTATATTACCTCCCCCATGGCCTTGAGTGCTCACACAAACTGAGGATGGGTTGGATAGGCCTTGATGAAAAATCATCTTCCTTGTCCTCACAAAAGCTGGGCAATTCCACATGAGTCCTCAACTGGGGGTCGGGGTCTAGAGAGAGAGAGAGAGAGTACTAGGGAAAACCTAGGATAATGAGACGACTATGTGATGACACTCTCCTACATGTGTATTAGGATTCCCTCCATTTAGCCTTATGGTTCTCCTCTGGTATCCTTGTTATCTAGTTGCAATATTTAATTGAATTAGTTCATATGGTAAACTTGTTCATAGTTTCATGGTTGCTTAAATGTCTTAGTGTAACGCCCCGCCAGGGAACCTAAGAGAATTTAACCTAAACATGATACTAAGAAGATGGAATAATTTTTTTATTTAACTTTACACAATACAAATGTGGAAGTAAGAATAATAAAAGATATACATAATGATAAAGTAAACAAGTACATTTAACAATCCCAAGGGCTCCATGACGTAGAGTTACTTTTAAGTTAACCAATTCTACGAAGAACAACCATAAAATAAACTAAAATGATAATATATTACAATTGAAATCATAAGATACAATTTCATATAACAAGATCACATATACAACTGATACACGTGATGTGCATAACAAGTCATCATCCACTGTACAAGTCAGGGTATGCAATACTGAGTAACAATATATAACATCTCCTGAATGAATGTCAACCAATATACAAATAAGATACAATATACATCTTATATAACAAAGAACAAATATCCAATGAAGTGTAAGAAGATAGAGCAATGACAAAGATCATCTGAGCATGAACTAGAACATCAGATCTCAATGGTGAAAAGAATCACTACTACCCGACAATGTGGAAGCTTGAAGTCCACCCCATCGTGCTGAGGAGATAAACACTAGACCCATACAAATAGGTATGTACAAAACAAGAAGGAATAATTCAAAGGTACGCAAGGACATCAGATAGGTATGAACATAAAGATCCTAGAATCTCTCTATCACAATAAGGATTCTACACATTACCAGAGGCACCCGACACATGTAGGAACCTAAGATGCATATAGGGAAGTGTCATCACATACATCTAACTCTTGAGTTATCCTAGTAGTCTCTTTGGATGTTAGCCCCCAAGTGACCATGTACGGTATTAGTAAACCTCTCATACAAACAAGGATACTAACTATGCTAGACCTTAACGTCGTATTAGATGGGAAAGTATCATCTCATACTCTATCCTAGCCTTAACTAGTGCTCAAGGAATGCATAAGGAACATAGAACATTTTATTAATTCATTTTAAAACCCCATTAGCATATTATGTTATCACTTATTAAGTTATTTACAATGAGTAACCTTGGTAGCCACTTTAGGGCCCTGACCCCCATTGCAAGTCACTTTCCCTCTATACACCCAGGTAACCTATCCTAGGCTCATGGATCACCAAATATCACAAAGGTAAACATAAAATTTTGTTAACCAACTCATGGTAATAGTGATGAAGATTGAGCTTAGAAGAATACATGCAAGTAGAATGGTTGGATCAATTGTTATTTTGTCATTGATGTCAAGCAATTGATTTCTAGTTTATATTAAGTTTCCATATCAATCGACAAGATTAGATAATGATGAGGAACTATTGGTATAATTGTTTTTACTTTACATTTGATGTTGTTAAGTCGGTATAGAAGAGAGGTCAAGTTGGTAAAGGGAACAACCTAGTTACCAAGCAGTGAAGTGTTAGTCAGTTGAGAAAAGAAAAGATAATCATCAAGCGAAGTTGACAATCGAGCAAGGTCAGTTATCGAGAAAGGTTGGTAACCGAGTGAAGTCAGACACCAAGTAAAGATAGTCACCGAAGTCACCAAGCACAAAATAGAGTTTGAACAAAGATTGGATTCAAGGAGAAAAATGAATTTAATGCGAAGGCACAAAGATCAAGAAGATGCTAAGGAAGAAGGCAAAGTTTTTTACAGGATCAATGGTCATGAAAAGTCAAGTTTAAAATCTGAGATGTAGATTAAGCGGAAAAAAAAAGTTGTGAGTTCTAAGAAAAGTGCAAGTCATGAGGCAAGGTCAACCACCTAACTAAGTTGTAGATACATTGTATCAGTTCATTTGAGATGATCTAACGACTAAGCGCAATTGAAGGGAAACTTAATCAATAGGATTAAGAGGCAAAACAAAGGCCTATATATTGATGAATATGTATGTTTATACAGAGTTGCTAGCAAATTGAATAGTTTAAGGGCTACCAAGTAGAGTAGTGAAAGAGTTGGAGAACCAGTCTAGAGGAGAGATTGTGTTGACGAGACTTTGTGACCAGGTCTGCCAACAGAGGTAAGTTGTCACCGGGTACCGGGGTACTAGCCAACTTCGCCTATAAAGGTTGTTTGGGGAAATGAGATTCCCTGAGCCTCCAAGTACATGAGAGTTGGGTCTCGACAGTGTGGGGCTCGGTTGGGAGATGTGACTATTTTGTTTGAGGGGGATAGCTGGTTATCTTCAACTCTTCCTTTTCGGGGATTCAAACGAGTGGGGTTTCCGGCAAGCGCGCATTCATTTCACAAATAAACCTCTAAAGATACTGTAGAGTTAGAAGGATTTCATCTACCTATAGTTATTTTTAACATTCAAAACATCAACAATGCTCAAACACACTATACTAAATACCGAAGAAATATACAACCATCAGTTCATATTTTATCAATAGCAAAGGAAAGGAGGTCATTAATCTACTTTAAGTATCAGAGAAAAGGACATAAAGAACACAAAACATAAAATACTGTTAACCCAAAAGAGAGAATGCTAACAACATCATCGAGAGAACTCTTCTTTCCTCATTAACACCTTTCCAGCAAGCACTGGTGCGTGGTACAATGATAACTCCAAGGGAGCATTTAACTACTGAAAGCTTAAAACTATGGAGAATTGAGCTCAGCCACTCAGAAATGAGAAAACCAGATTGCTATTAAACATGGACTGCAAAATCATCAATTCCGTCAGCCCTCGGAATGAGGTCAGACTTATTATTTATACACACCCTTCGACTTAAACCTAGCCCTAACTTATTTTACACTTTACGATATAATATATTATCCAGTGGTCGGTACTACCTGCACCACGTTACAAAATACCTCGAGATGGAAAAGGCCTGACATGTCAGAAGAATAAGACAAGAAAGGTGGAGTGGAAGAATCGGCCTCAAGAAGAGAGCTAAGAGGAGAAAGAAGAAATCTGATCCCCCGGGGATCGAGGCTGCATGCCTCATAAATAGGAAAGAGGCGCCCTATCTCTGATGCCCAAGGTGTATCTTTGAAGCGGCGCCTTGGGAAGACCACCTGTCAGAAACCTCCTGTCGAGTTGACGTGCCTTGTTGCAGTTACCCACCTTCTGACAACCTTCATTAACTACTTTGAAAGTGACCGGTCGACCTTGGGAACTGAGACACGGGTCACTTAAAGAATACAAAAATGTGGAATCCAAAATTCTGGGATCTGGAAGCTTGTGCCTCCCAAGAATAAAGAATACAAAACATGATGTTGATAAGATTTTCCCGGATCCGACGAACTTTATTACTTATGATTTTTCCCAAGCCTCCAACACTTGGCTTATGCTTTGTAAGGAAACTCAGGTGCGGAAACAGCTTCCTACGCTAATCTCTATAGGAAAGTATTGTGCAAATTCTTTTAAATCCTTACAATTTCAGATTCGTTAACTACTTTAACAAAGATATTGCAACCACATACCATGCATATAGAAAAATAGAGAATGACACAATGATATACCCTGGGGAAACCTTTCAGAAAAAACCCCAGCACTCCAAAACCTGCACAATGTATTGATCAAAACTATTACAACTTACAATACACTTGTAATGCAAGTTCTTTCAGAAGATTTCAAAACCCTTGAAGACAAATCACGGCAGCATAAAAAATTCCAACAATACACTCACATCACTACTCTTCGCAACCCTAAAAAATGCTTATATCATGCGCTTCACTTTTTAGGGCTACTCCCAAAGATAACCGTAGTAGGGTTTTACCATTCTCCAAGAAAATAGGGGAAGAGTGTACAGTACTCAAATTTATCAGTTGCCACATGTCTTCACCTGTCATTGAATCTTCCTGACATAGCTCTTACGTGTCATAGGAATCTGTCATAACCGTTTTAGCCATGATCTCCTTAC
>MU225764.1:563947-606565 GCA_018584345.1 Thuja plicata
GAAGGAAATAGGTCGCCTTAGAGGGTTTTATGTGTTTTTATGCTTTTACTAACCCTAAGTTACTAAAACAATGATCTATTGAAGTGTTGGTGGTTTTCTAACAGGTACCCATTATCCCACGCACAGTTACTGCATTTTAACTATGGGATTATGAATGTGAACAACTTGAATCCTCAGAGGATTTTCCAGGATCGGCCTAATCCCATTCAGTTTTGGGTTAGTATTTAGAATTATACATCCAAGGATTGTGACTTCTACAGGTTTGAGAACTGGATTGTATATCCAATAATGCAGAGCATGGGTATCAGCAAAACCAGGCTCCCAATCAAGGTGCTGCAACTATTGAGGCCTTGTGAGTATATAGAAAAGTGCGAAGGTGATCATAATTGGGGAGACTTCTTCTTAGAGGAGAATTTCACCATGATTAAGGTATATGGATGCCCTCATCTGCCTCATGTCTTACCTTACCATGTGCCATCCAGAGTTGCTGCCATGAAATTCATCTGGCAACTATTGTTAACAGATAATGAACATTTTGCGCCACACAGGAAGGGGACCTTAACCCCTAGACAGTTCAAGATCTTTAATTTTACCATTGGAAAGGGTGCCATTGATTCAGTCATTAAATGGATGGAGAGCTACAGGATGGGGGCAACATCATATAGATACATTGACCCTGAGGGATTCATGGTAGGAGTTAGGAAACTTTTGACTCCTACCATCCCTAATACAAATGTGCATTGTTTATGCATAGAAGAGGATGTGACCAGAAATATTCTTGATGAAGATGAAATAAGAACAAGAAGAGAGAGGATTCAAGAATTGTTGAATCTTGAAAAGAAAATTAAGAGGAATGGGTTGTCTTTCAGAGGCTTTTACCCTGATCTGCCTTATTTTGACAAGATTAAGGCTATGATTGATAATTTTTACATACTCTGTGAACAATTGGACAATGTCTTGGATAAGAAAGGAGCTAAAGAGCCTGAGAATTCAGAATCAGAGTATGAGAGTAATAGTGATGGTGTTTATGCCGGTCCACCTCAGTTTGATCAACCCCAACAGGATGTTGCAGAGGCACCATAGTTGCAGGGAGGAGAAGCCCATATCATTGACTAATAGAGGTCTCTCAGCCAGATGATGTAGAAGAGCCTTGTGCTAAGAGGCAAAAATTTGACATTGGTCAGACTTCATCTGTTAGGCAGGAGAAGAAGAGAGATAAAGTAAGTGCTCTCATTCCTGGAAATAGGTTATATGATCATAACCTAAGAAAGCTAATTAGATAGGGGAAGAGGCAGCAATAGGATGAAGAAGAGAATATAGAGTTGCCTCTAAAGGCATGTATTGATGAGAGATTGTTACATCAACAACAATTTCTGAGTGATGATAATTTCATTAAGACTGATGAAGTCAAAGAATTTTTGAGATGGCATAAGAAAGAGAAGATAATGGATAAATTGAAAGTAGATGGAGAAGAAATGGTTACAAATGAGGCTCTGTTAGCTTTATAAGCCTATGACCCTGACAGCGAAGATGTCTCACCAGATGAGGCAAGGCAAATGGTTTTGAACAGTGGCATTTTTCTTGATGAGGGCTGGGACTTGGCCTCAACATTCATCATTGACCAAATTAGGAAGCAACCAGACCTTAAAATGGCAAGCGAAGTTCAGATGGGTGATATGATGAAAGTATTTGGATATAGTCCAAAATCACAAGCCTTTGCCATGTGGAGCCTATGTCCCAAGGACCAAAAGCCTCAATTGGTGAATATTCAGGGGAATATGGTGGGGAATCAAATGGTTTGGACTGTACAAAATACTAGAGATCTAGAAATTTCTTAGATCATGACTCACTGGGCTCACTTGAATGAAGACAAGACAAAGAAACTATCTGAGAAGTGTAGCATTTTGATTGAAGAAACCAGTGCCCTAGCCAAGGATAGGGAATTGTGCCATATAAAGATACATCAGCACGATAAAGCAATTGCTAAGTTTCTAAAGAAAATAGAAGAGAAACCTGAGGTGGTTTATGTGCCTCCACAACAGCCCTTACAGATAGAGGAAAAGGAAAAATCATAGTGTAGTTGAAAAAGAAGATGTGGGGAAAAATAAGAATGAGGTAGCCCTAAATGCATTTAAATGCATTTTGCAACATAGGATCGATATTCTCAAAGATAAAATAGATGTCATCCTGAATGCTTATAATAAACTGCCCACCTTGCATGCAGAAGTAACATGGTACATTGCTATATTGAACCCCTATTTTTTTAATTGGTCTCCTAGGGTTAAACTATTTGAAAAGCTTGCTTATTTACAACCCCTTAGACTAGATTTACCTGAGGTTGTAACAAAGGTTGAGGATGAAATAAAGAAGGTTAACATAGCCTTATCATTCTTCAAGGGTAAGTTGAATCAGGTAGAGGCTAAGTTGAGCCTGTTTTCTCCAAATTTTAATAGATTTGTTCCTCCTCTGAAAGGAGAAGATGATCAAGTGAAGGCCTTAGAGGCCTGGAGGAGAAAATTTGACAGCAAAAATGCCCAGCAATGAGGCATTTATTTCAAGATCAGATCTAGATTTGGAAGGTTTCAATAAGATTATGGATGAAGCCTTCAAAGCAGAAACTAACATGAACAAATTCTTAATGGATGTAAAAATCATCACAGATGTCAGATGGGAAAGACAAAAGGTAAAGGTATAGAGCACACAGAGCTTTAAATGGCCCACCGAAGATGAAGTGACAACATGGGACCTGTTGACCAAGCCCAAGAAGAAGAAGCCTATGCTAGAGGAGGAAATCTTGGATGAAGAGTGAAAGTGAACACTTGGCGCCTGATCATTGAGCACAAGGAGGTTAGTTATTACTAAGGATAAGTGTAAGTTATCCTATAATGGAAGTTAATTAACCTTGATATAAATATTAGAATCTATCCTGAATATTGTCAGACAAAGGCGCCAGATTCTAGAAGAAGACAAAGAGTATTAGATTTCATCCCCTGTTTTTGTCTTTTCTGTACTTTTAGGGTTAGGTTCCTTAAACCATCCGAAGCTTGTTGCATCCTAACATAAGGGATTCTAAGATGGTTAAGGACACATAAATAGACCAAAATTGTAATAGTTCAAAGAGATGAAATATATTGAAAATCAGACTTTCTAGATTTGTATCTGTGTCTTCAAGCTTTTAAGCTTTTAATGTACTAAAGCAGGACCATATCAATAAAATAAAGTGCAATTTTAATCTATCTTCATTGTTGTCTCTTTATTTGTTGTGTATGCTTTTTTATGTTTAAATTTGTAAGGCAATTTTAAGCATTTTAGCTATAAGGTAGCTATCTAATTACTTGCAAGTTTCTTTCAAGGAAAGAACTAAGTTTTGTAAGTAGTTTCAGGGAGCATAACAATAGTTAAGGATTTGATACAATACTATAGAGGTGACAAGATAAATTGTAAGGCATTTTATCTGAATTACATGTAAGTTGTAAGGCATCTTACAATATTTTGTTTTTGTGTATTGATGTGAACCTCAAATTATTGACTTTATAAGCCCAAAGGATAGGCACTGGTCTAGGAATTGATTTGATAGACTGTCATCATCCAAATATTCAAATACTATCCAAACCAATCATTTTCAGAGTATTTTATGTAGAATCAATTGTACTCCTAAAGGTTACAGTTGAAGTTTGTTGATTTCTTGAAGAGTAAATCAAATAGGTTATTCCTCCTAGATTCATAAGAGTTATAAAAGGAAAGAAGAATGCAATTCCTTGTTATGTTGTTGTCTACTATCACTAAGATATTGATTTGGATTGTCAAGATTTTTCTCAGAATTGTCATAGTTATCTGCATTGTTATATACATGTCCATCTAAAAATAGAGTATTCAGCACATAAAGTATAATCCACTCTAAAGATACTATCAAGACAATAATCAGTCATAGGTAAAACCTGCCTGAGTCAGTGGATCTCAAAATTGAAGGAGGTGGTAATAGGTATCCCTAGTGTTATCAAAATACCTCATCAATTAGTGTTTTTCTCTTGCTTGAGTCAGAGTGTCAAAAGGCATTGGGATTCATAGAGTTGTCTAAGTATTCAAGCATCTTTCAGAGGCCTAGCAAGAAAAAACCCTAACAAATTGGTGACTCTACTATGGATTAGAGATTATAAAGTCTGGTTAAGAAATTTTAGAATATCTCTAGTCCAAGAAGTCAGAAGTCTCTGGCATTTCAAAGTTTAAAATTTTTACAACTCATTTCTGGTGGTTGTTGTCAAATATCTTGTGATAAGTGTTCATTCATCCCAAGTTACTAGGTGATGAGTCTAAAAGAAAATCTCTGAGATTAGTGCAAATTGAGTGAATATCTTTTAGAATGAATACTAGGTCAAGGATGAGAACTGATCCTGAGAAAGTATTATATGGTGGAATCCCATCATCCTGAAGGATGGAAATGTCTTGGAGAAAAAAGAGAAATCCAGTTAATATGGATGAGACCCCTCCAAGAGGAAAAGAGGGTAATGTTAGGAGAGATATGAATACCGGTCAACATTCTCACGATGGAAATACTTCAGAGTATGAAGAAGCTGCTAAAAGGGTATTAGAAAAACCCACTGTCACCTCTACTTCAAATGAGAGAGAATAGACTAGCACATCTAGTTCAAATTCAGAAGATGCTCCCTCTGATATGCTGGCAAATGAAGAAAAGTTCATCTTGAAACAACTTTCCCTGGTTCAACAAATGAAGAGCGAGAGAGAAATGAGAAAGAAAAAGAATGACCATAAGAATGTTGATAAGAATAGAAGAAGATCTTCAAAGCATCAAAGTATGAAAGATACAGAGAGGTCTCAGAAGGACCAAGACATATCATTCACTCATAAGGATCCTATTGCACAAAAGGATAAAGGAAAGAAAACAATGAGTGAAGGTAGGAATCAAGAACCTAAGTTTCAAAAGCCTTTAACCGAACAAATGTCCAAGTTGGACATTGATTTAGAGAAACTGAGAATTGAAAAAGAAACCATGGAAAAAATGCTGGAAAAAGCACAAATGGAGGCTGCTACTGTTGAAATGAAGAAGAAGATAGATTTTTTGCAATCTTCAAAATATTCTTATGTTGGTCCTGAGAATATTACTGCTTCTAAAACAAAGGCCACTACTTCTAAAGAGGATGATAGCTTTCATAGGAAACCATTGCACACTGAAAGGTACAAACAGTTTAATTTTGTTGGTATCCCTAGATATCCTAATGCTTTTCCTAAAGATGTGGGTGATATAGGAGAAAAACTCCCAAATTTGTAGGTAACAATGTTATCTCTTGTGAAACACATTTAAGGAAATTCATTGAGTTTGTTGATGATTTGAATATCACTCATGAGGATGTATTAATGAAATTATTTGTTTAGTCCTTAGTGGAAGATGTAAGAGAATGGTTTAGGAGCCTTTCTAATGGATATGTTGTTTCTATGGATGAGTTGATTGATTTCTTTAAAGATCAATACGGAGACAAAACAAATAAAGGATTTTTGTTGAATGAGTTCAACAATATTAAAAAGAATTATAATGAGAAAGTCACAGAGTTTAATACAAGATTTCAGAGAGCTATGCACAAGCTATTTCAGAAGATAAGGCTGGATGAAGAGGTATGTCTAGCAACTTATTTGAATGACTTTGATTATAAAATGGGATATGCTCTTAGAGATAAAAACCCTAGAACTCTTACTGATGCTTATAAAATAGTAGTCAATATTGAAATGAATAGAAGAGTATCTGGTAAATTGAATAGGAGGGATGACTCAAGGTTTAGTAGGAGCAATCTAAAAGAACCAGAGTATAAAGAATATAAAGCTCCTCAGAACAATAGACCTTCTTATAATACTACTTACAATCCTCAAAATAGAATGAAAAACCATCCTTAAGGAACTCAGTTCAAAGATGGGAAGCCGGTTACTGTGCTTAGAAAAGATAAGACAGACAACAGAACTCCAGACCCTCTTCATAAAAATTCTGTCCATTTCTGCAATGATGATGCTTGGTGTGAAGCATGTGAGGCCCCTCATAACCCTAATTTTTGTATTGTTTCCTTAGACTTGAGAGTAAGTGAAGAATAGGGGAATGATGAGGGTGAACAATGTGATCATAGTATGACCAATACTTATTCATGCCATGATGCAGATTCAGATAGTGAAGATGAAAATTATGATTCTTATATTTCACAAAGGAGGATAGAGAATCATCATCAACATATCTTATCTGATAGTGAAACTAAGGAAACTAATGATGATATAAGATGTTATGCTCAAGATAATCAAGATATTCCACTCATTAGGAAAGCTTTAGATGAAGAGAAGGCTAGAATTACTGCGGATCTAGTAAACAAAGCTAGAAGCAATTACCACTTGAGAAATAGAGTAGTAGGTGGTGCTAGTAGTCAACCATCAGGTGTCTTTATAAAAGAAAATAAGACACACTAAATATGAGCAGAAAAAGGATGGACCTAGTGAAAATGTAAACAAACATAAGGTCAAAATCATTACCAAATCCTTGGAGCCAAATGTTGTACAAGAAGAAGATGTGAAAAGACAAGAAAAAAGTATTCCTGTTCAAAAGATAGAGAATAAAAAGTTAAAAGAGTCAGCTCTAAAAGAACATAATGTAGAAAATGATGTCACTTTTGACAAATCAAAGTTCTCAGATATAAGATACACTCCAGTTGATATGGGCCAATGTTTGTCCTAGATGACAGTTAAGGTACCATTTCTGGAAATGATGAGAATTAAAGAACACAAGGAAAAGGTAATGTCATTGCTAAATGGTGTGCCTACAATAAAGGTTAAAAGTCCAGAGAATGTTGGTAAGAAGCCAATCACCAAGGGAAAGGAAGTTGAGGTGTTAACATTTGAAATTCCTCAAATATTCTTGAATGCAACTTCTTCCCCAAAATTTGTTGACCCATTTTTTCTTTCATTGATAATTAATGATAAGATGCTGAAAAATTGCATGATTGATTCAGGAGCATCTAATACAGTTATTCCAGTTGAAATCATGAGGTCAATGGGATTACAAGTTGATACTCCTTATGGGAGATGTCGAGCTATGGATTCTAGAGAGGTCCCTATGATTGGTACCATTGAGGCTATGCCTTACAAATTAGCAGTCTGCCCTGATGTAGTAATGACCATGAATGTTCTTGTGGTTGACATACCACCACATTATGGCATGTTACTATCATGAAAGTGGAGTGCTTCAATGGGAGGTAGTATACAAAATGATTTATCATATGCTACTTTTAACATTGCTGGAGAAAATGTTAAGGTCTTAAGGGAGAGTAGAACTTCCCATATGATAGAAAAATTTGAAGACTCTAACATTAATTGTTGCATTGAAATAGACATGGAAAATTTTAGGATGCAAAAAAATGAACCTTATTATCAAAATGAAGAGGCTGAGCTTTTGAATAGAGAGTTGATTATGCAGGAAAATGGATTATGGAAAATGTACTTTGATGGTGCTTTCTCTAAAGAGGGATCAGGGGCAGGAGTACTATTGATATCTCCATCAGGTATAACTTTTAAATACTCATTTCTATTAGCCTTCCAATGTACAAACAATACCACAGAATATGAGGCTTTGTTTTTAGGACTTGAAATTGCTATCAAACATGGTATAAAGTGTTTAAAGGTTTATGGTGATTCTGAGTTGGTGTAGCACAAGTCAGATCTAGATATGTTGTAAAAAATGACAGATTGAAAATGTACAAATATACAATTTGGGATCAACTTGAAATGTTTGATGCCTTTGATATAAATTGTTTAGAAAGGTCAAAAAATATAATGGCTGATTTTTTAGCAAATGTTGCTTTAAAAAATGATGATTTGACCTTACATGGGGTATCAATACTAGAAGTCAAAACAAGACCAGTTGTTCTGGACAACATATACAACTGGCAGGTCTTCTTGGATGATCAAGATATTCTGAGGTTCATATAGTGTTTAGACCATTATGAGAACCAAAGCATAGGTTGCAGTTCTTTATTAGAAAATGATGATGGAAAAGACTACATCTTAGGAAATGAGGTTGGCCAGTTAATCTCTAATCAGATTCCTAGGGGTTTGGTTGAGCTTGAAGCATTGTTTAGTACTCAACAAAATGATCCATCAAAGTTAAGCAATGCCAAGATTGAGGATTTGGAAGAAATAAATTTAGGATTTGAAACAAGTCCTCAAATTGTCTACATTGGAAAAGGTCTAGAATCTCATATAAGAATAAATCTGATCAAATTATTGAGAAAATATAAACATGTCTTTGCTTGGTCATATGAGGACTTGAAAGCATATAGAGAAGACCTTTTTCAACATGAAATCCCATTGAATGCAGATGTGAAACCATTTAGGCAAAAATAGGGGCCTATTAACCCCTTGTTGGCTCCTAAAATGCAACAAGAGTTGATGAAACTCAAGGATGCTGGAATAATCCAGCCCATCAGACATTCAACTTGGGTATCAAATTTAGTGCCAGTCAGAAAGAAAAATGGTGATATCAGACTGTGTGTGGATTTCAGGAATCTAAATGTTGCTTCATTAAAAGACAATTATTCATTACCTAATATGGAAACAATGTTGCATAAGGTGACTAGTTGTGAGTTGTTGTCTATGATGGATGGTTTCTCAGGTTATAACCAGGTCTTAGTTAAAGAGTCAGAGTAGTACAAAACTGTATTTACTACCCTATGAGGAACTTATGTGTATATCAAAATGCCTTTTGGATTAATAAATGCAGGGGCAACTTTTCAGAGGGCTATAGATGTTGCTTTCAAAGAATTTATTGATTTATTCATGGTTATTTATCAGGATGACTTGATTGGATATTCCAAAAGGGCTATTGATCATTTTGATCATTTGGGTAAGATTTTTAATAAGGCATTGGAATATGGTGTCTCACTAAATCCCAAGAAGTGCCATTTTGCAGTAAAAGAGGGAAAGTTGCTTGGACATATAGTATCTAGGGAAGGGGTAAGAATAGACCCTGAGAGAGTGGAAGAAATTCAAAAGGTGATTGCTCCAAAGAACTTAAAAGGTGTGCAATATTTCTTACGAAAGATCAACTTTGTCTGAAGATTCATAGCAAATTTTGTAGAAATTGTTAAACCCATTGTCAAATTATTAAAGAAAGATGCTAAATTTGCTTGGAATGAAGAAAATCAAAAGGCATTTGAAAAAATAAAAAGGGCAGTATAGGAGGCTCCAGTTGTGAAATCTCCAGATTATACTAAGCCTTTCTCTTTGTTTTCATTTGCATCATTTCATACAATTGCTGCTATTTTGCTTCAAAAGGATGAACAAGGATTTGAGCATCCTATAGCTTTTTACAGTAAATCTTTGCAGGCTACAGAGCTTAACTACGAAATAATGGAGAAACAAGCTTATGCCTTGGTAAAAGCTATGAAATCTCTTAGGCCTTATTTGGTTTGTGCTAAAATACAAGCTTATGTTCCTCATTCAGCAGTGAAGGATGTCCTTACACAGTCAGAGGTAACTGGTAAAAGGTGTAAGTGGATCACCAGAAATCAAGAATTCAACCTTGAGATCCATATTACCAAGTTAATAAGAGGACAAGGCTTGTCAAAGCTCATGAAAAAAGAGAACTTGGATTTGGTATAGCTAAATCAGACATAGATACATGATCAGGCTATTACCAACATAGAAAGGCAACCATACTATACTGATATTGTATTCTTTCTCAAAAATGCTAAGTGTCCTGATCATTTGTCCGAGAATCAGAAAAGGAGTCTTAAATTGCAAACTCAAAGTTACACTCTGATCCAAGGTGACTTGTTTTGGAAAGATAAGAATAGTGTACTATTGTTATGCCTTGACAGATACCAAGCTGAGAAAGTTTTGAATGAAATGCATGAAGGAGAATGCGGAGGTCATTTTTCTGCTAAAACTACTGCCCACAAGATTTCAAGGGCATGGTATTATTGGCCTACTTTATTCAAGGATACTTATGTGCATATCAAGAAATGTGAACCTTGTCAAAGGTTTTCCAATAAACTAAAATTTTCAGGTGCTTTGTTGCTGAACCCAGTAAGTACTGAAGCTCCTTTTGCTATGCGGGGAATTGACTTTATTAGTGAATTTTAGGAGAAATCTAGTGGTGAACACAGTTGGATATTGGTTACCATAGATTATTTTACTAAGTGGATTGAAGCCATACCTACAAAGAAAGCAACAAGCAGGGTAGTCACTGAATTTCTCATGGAGAATATTATAACTAGATTTGGTGTACTTGCTAAGTTAGTAATGGACAATGCCATGAGTTTTAGATCAGAAGAAATGACAAGTTTCTGTGAAAAATATAGGATCACAATATCATATTCATCCCCATATCATCCACAGGATAATGAACAACCTGAGTCCAGTAACAAGAGTATTTTGAAAATACTAAAAAGGACTCTGGAACAGAATAAAAGAACATGGCACACTAAGTTGAAATTAGCACTTTGGGATGATAGAATAAGACTTAAAAAAGTGACTGGTAAATCTCCTTTTGAGCTGGTATATGGTTTACAAGCAAGATTTCCAATTAACAATTTATTGCCAATATGCCAATTTATACAAGAGGAACATTTAGATGTTTATGATAATATGCAGAATAGAATGATTCAGTTGATTGAACTAGATGAAGCAAGGAGAAATATTCATAAGGAAAACATAAAGTTGCAACATAAGATGAAATACCTTTTTGATAAGAGGGCTACTAAGAGAAAATTCCAAGTTGGCGACCTAGTTCTCCAATGGAATGTAAGAACAAAAGACAAAGGTAAGCACAAAAAATTTGAGTCCTTATGGCTAGGACCATTTATTGTCTCAGAAAATTTTGGCAAAGATTCTTATTTATTGAAGAATATGCGTGGAGAGGATTTTGAGTTTCCTGTGCATGGGCAATTCTTGAAGCCTTTCTTTCATTAAAAATTGAAGTAATGCACAAGTAAATATGTATCATATTGTGAATACTTTCCCTTTGTGTTTGTAAATACTGTAAATAGTTTCCCTTCTGTTTTAGGTGTCTTCTTCATCTTTTGAAAGGCCTGCAACCAGAGATTCTATGGTTCTTTGCCATAAATCGTGTTTATTCAATCCTCAGGTAGAGCTATTGTTGGTTGTATTCCTGGTTTTTGTTCGTTTGTCCTAAATTTTTGATTGGCCTCATGCTCTTTTCTTTCCCAAGTCAGAAGTATCTCATTCTCATAATGTCCCTGTGAAAATTCTGGGTCTTTAGGTCAAAATCTACATAAATAGTGCAAAAACCCCAAAACCCTAAGCTTTGTTCTAAATCAAAATGCAAAAAAGCCCTAGAAATGACTATTTACAAGGCAAGGCACCCCAAATGGGGCACCAGAAAAGAAGTATTTACAAGCAAGAAAATTTACATATAGTACAATTCTGGACAAACTTGCCTCATTCAAAGTAATGTTTGAGAAACTGTCCATTGATGGGCAATGGGACAGGTTCCTCGGTCATGGTATTAAGGCAATAGGTGTTTTCTATGCAGATCTCTAAGATTAAATATGGTCCGAGCCAGAGCCGTTGGAACTTAGTGTGCTTTCCTTTCTTTTCCCAGGCTTTATCCAACAAGAGGACTAAGTCTAAAATTTGAAAGGTGTTATACTGGGCTCTTCGGTCAAACCATCATTTTACCACTGCTTAGTGATGTGCAAAGTGTTCAAGGGACGCATCTCTTTGTTCCTCCATTCGCACAATATTTAGGAGCCAAACTTCCATGATGTTATCCCGGTTGCTGAGTTCCTACATAAACTGTAAAACTGGGATCTGTAAGTTAATGGGGAACACTGTATTTTGGTCGTAAACCAGATGGAATGGGGATGTTCCCTGGACAACATTAATTCTAATGTGATCTTCCCAGAGGGTGAATCTCAACTTTTGGTGCCAATCCCGGGGATTCTATTCTAATAGGTGTTTGATCACTTCAAACAAATTTTTGTTGGTTGATTCAACAACACCATTCCCCTGGGGGTAATAGTTGCTGGAGAACTTCAAAGTGATCTTCCGTTCATAGGTCCAATCAAGTAGTTGTGCTAAAGAAAACACTAGACCATTGTCACACACTATGGTGAAATGCATTCTAAATCTTGTGACGATGTTTTCTTCCAGGAATTCGATAACTATGTCTGTCGTGTTATTTTTGCAAGGTATAGCTTTAGACCAACAGGTGTATTAATCAGTAGCAGTTAGGATGTATCGGTGGTTGGCAGATGAGTTGGGGTTGATTTCCTCGATAAATTCAAATGACCATTGGGCAAAGGGTCTAGCTTCAAAAACTGGCTACAAAGGCATAGCCAGGTTACGCTCATGATGTGCCACGGTTTGGCAAGTATGGCACTTTCGGACATGAGTGTAGACATCTTTAAAGATACAAGGCCAATAGTATCTGGCCTAAAGGATCTGATGGGTGATGGCATCAGTTGAGCAATGCCTGGTTCCAAACTGCCCATGAAATTCCTCAATTATTTTTGCAGCTTGGACCCTATCGATGCACCGGAGGTACTCCTTCATAATTCCTACAAAAGAGCATGAAGTTTTTGATCATAAAGTATGCGCTTTTCAACTGCAAGGCGTGACATTTGTTTGGAGGCAATCCCTTTAGGCATCAGTTATTCAACAATAAGTACACCAGGTCTGTGTACGATGAATCTTGAGTGATAGAATCCATTGTGTATGTCTAACATTCGATGTGGGGAGTCTCTTCTGCCATCACTCTACTTAGCCCCTGGCCTTAGACTATTTTCATGGGTTACATTTCTAGGTCATATTCCTGGAGGATGGCCATCCATTTCCCTCGTCTTTCACCCAATTTACTCTACATCAGCAGAGATTTCACCGCCTGGTCTGGGATGATAGCATGCACCTTGCTCCAAAGAATATAATGCCAGAATTTCTTCATGGTGCGAACAAGAGCAAAGGCCTACTTTTCCAATGATGAATACCAGACTTTGATGATCTTGAAGGGGGAGCTCATGAAATATATTGGTCATTCTTCCCCTTTGACCTTTTGGGTCAATACTATTGTGGAAGAATGCGACGAAGCAAAGGAGTAAATATAGAAAGGGAGGGAGTAGTCCAGGCTAGCCAGAATCGGCGCCTCCATTATCGCCTATTTAATTTGGGTGAACGCCCGCTTTGCTTCAGGACTACACTCAATTTTGGTATCTTTCTTCATCATCTCATTGAGTGGCTTCATGATCTTGGCAAATCGAGTAATGAATCGCTAGAAAAAATTGATATTTCTGAAGAAAGATCACATCTCTTTCTTGCTACCGGACATTTGTAGGTTTAGCAGCACCTCAACTCTCTCAGGGTCAATGGATATACCCTTCTCGAAGACAATATGCCTGAGCAACTTCCCTTTAGTGACCCCAAATATGCACTTCTTGAGGTTGAGGGATATTTTGTACCGACGACATCTCTCACAAATCTGGGCGAGGTGGGAAGAATGGTCACACCTGTCCCAGGAAAAGATGGTCAAATCATCCATGTAGATGATTATGCATCGGTTCACAAGGCCCTCAAACGCAATGTCCATGGCCTTTTGAAATGTGGCCCCTCCGTTGATCAAGCCAAAGGGCATCCTCTGATATGCAAACGTTCCCCACTTGGTGGTGAACGCCATTTTGTCTCTATCCTCATATTTAACCATGGATTGGTTATAGCCGGAGTAACCATCCAAGAAAGACATCATTTGGGATCCATTCACTATTTGCAACACCTCATCCAACGAGGGGAGAGGGTGATTATCTTTCTTGGAGGCCCTATTCAAATTTCAAAAATCTACGCAAAGGTGAATTTCACCGCTCTTCTTTCTCACAGAGACCAGGTTGGCAACCCACGTAGTGTGCCAAATTGGAAAGATTATTTGGGCTGAAAATAGTTTTTGCACCTCCTGATGAATTAGAGGCTCGATCAGTGGGTTGATGGGTCATTGCTTTTTCCAGAAGGGCTTAGCATCAGGTTTGAGTAGGATGGTGTGAGTCATAATGGATGTATCGTATGTCTTCAAATCCTCATACCCCCACGTGATCATGTCTATCTATTCTTGGAGAACCATGATAATCTTCTCCTTGCCCTTAGGGGAGCAGGAGGTGCCAATGTGTATCATTTTCTCTTCACCGGGCTGGCCGATGTTTAATTTCTCAAATTTACCTTCCTCAGAGGAGGATGATGTCTTTTCCCGGCCCTGAGGGTCTGAGTCAAAGATTCATTCAAGTGCGACCATCCCTTTTGGAATGGTGTTGGTTGGTAGATCCATGATCCTGTCATCTTCATCACCCTGTCTAGTGTCATCGTGATCTCTTTCTTCCACTATCTGGTCCTTGAAGACACCAAAATTGGCTATGAAGGCCAAGATATGCTGGTCATCCTCAAAAACCTAAAAATGGGTGACATTATCTGGAATGGACGGGGTGGGGATCATCTCAACAGAAAATCTCTAGAGTTGTGAGCTGGCCATGGGTTCAAGTGTATTGGTAGAAACAACCAGGGCATCCAGGACATAGTTTAGTCCCCGGGGAATAAGATTGATGTCGAAAGAATCTAAATCTTTAATAAGGCTCCATGCCTAGTTGCGGTATACAGCCAACCTCTTATCATGACACATGTATTGACTCTGGACTTGTTTGACAATCAACTCTAAATCACCCAGGGCCCGGAGGTGAGTGATTCCCTTAATGCAAATAGGAGTCCAAGGACAAAGGCCTCGTACTCCATGACATTGTTTGTGCAGTTGAACTGCAACCTATAGGATGCAAGGAAGGATTTTCCCCACAAGATGATTAATTCTACTCTGGCCCCACAACCCTATTTGGATCCGGACCTATCGAACTTAAGGGTCCACAAGTCATCATTTGTTGTTTGGGGCTGGGAAGACGAAGCAGTCTTTGGATTATTTTTAGGAGGTTTGGGAGGAGTTTCCTCCAGCATTGATGGTACACGGGTGAGGTTTATCTCTAGAGGGGATTCTGATTGGGATTCCTAGACAAATGGTGCCAAAGAGGTGCCGCTAGCAGAAGTACTGAGTCCCAGGGAATCAGCTGTGTGCTCTTTTCTCTGGAGGGCATCGATGTGCTGAGTGGCAACGACAAGGAAAGTCTCACACTCTAGCTCTGAGTGCTTCTGGTAATGTACCCAGAACCAAGTTCTAGACAAGAGTGTGGTGGGGGTCACTATGGCACCCTAAGAGTTAACCTCAACCCTCAATTTTTCTTCTAGGTCCTGGGTTCTCTGCAGAACTATGGGATCCTCCCCAGGGGTGAAATCGAACGTTAAGATTTCAAGGGGTTGGTACACCCTGAGGGAAGTCTCAAGGAATAAGACCTCATTCACCCTCCCAACTTTGGTGAGGGCCTGTTTCATTTGGGGCTCACTTTCAACCTGGATCTTGTTTGATTCTCCTTCCCATGGGAGCCACAAGTGGGAGAAGTTGGCCAAAAAGTATCCGTTTAGGGACTTAGAACAATTCTGACTTAATAACATCCCATAAGTCTCTAGAATGTCCACTACTTGGATGTCAATCGTGCTGGCTATCCTGGGGTCCTGGATTAGCTGAATCCAGACATTCTTCAGTTCACCCACCATTTTCACAGCAGTCTTATCCAGTTGGATTACTGCACCGTTAGATGGGGTGGGTCAGAATCCAAGCTTCTAGCATATGGATAGGGGCATGATGTTGCCCAAAGCTCTAGAATCTACTATGTGTTGTGTATATTTTTCCCTTGTATGTTGAGGCCTAGCAAGAAGGGAGGGTCTTTAGTATTTCCTTGGAAGACAGCCGCATTGGCATCTTCAAAAGAGACAGTCTTGGGTGGGTGACTGACAGCTTATGGGTTTCCCAAGAGCTTTAGAAGAGACTTCTTCTACTCGGGACAGTTTAGTAAAACCTCCATCAAGGTCATGGAGGTGGTGGTTTGTTCTAACACCTTCGTGATGTCAAACCTTCCTCTTAGGAATGGTTGGCTTCCCTCGGCTGGGTCCTTTGCTTGGTTAGAGCTAGAACCTTTTGGAGGGACAGGCTGGTCGGTCGTGTTGTCCCGGGGAGGAGTATCCTTGGGAGGTGTTGGCATGTAAACTGGTCCTTTACCAGTTTGGTTCCGAGTGTTGTAGGGAGCCCTTGGGTTGGTGAAGGCATTGGCCTCGAAGATCGAAATTGATTCATCAAAGAATCCTTGTAGCTAGGATTCTTCTTCGTCTTCCCTGGCGGTCCCAAAGAAGATGGTCTCATAGGTGAATGCACCATGAGTGGGCTCTTGCATAGGAGGCTATGGGGAACTAGGATTAGATGCTTTCTATCTATCTAGTTGGGAAATCATGATGAATTTCACCAGTGTAGCATAGTTTACCTTGTTGTGGGAGCCTGTGTCATGCAATCTACACCAATTGGTCATGGGCTGGAAATCTGTGACTGGCGTGAAATGGGATGGTCCAGCACCACTCTAATTGGCATTTTGGTTTGGAGGTGGACCTCTAGTGTTTGCATTATTATTCCATTGTTGTTGGTTGGGCCGAGGTCCGTTGTTAAAATTTCTCCCCCTAGCATTGTTATTTTGTTGGCCAGAGAAAATATTCCCTCTCTGGGAATTGGAGTTCTAGGGTGCATAAGACCCCACCTTCAGTTGACCCATGTCCATAGTCAGGGTGGACAACATTCATCAGAGGGATTCAACCTTGATGGTCAACTAGGTATTTGCATCACAATGTGACGGTTGTTTTTGGTTTCCCAGGAAGGTAGCAGTATTTGCTGGAGTCGAGTGCGGCAATCCTCCAACCGCGGATGACTGGAAGAAAGGCACTCTGGGAAGTTGTGTCTGTGGTTTTTGTATTGGCTACGGATGGTTCCAAGGAAAGGATTCTAGACCTGGTGTTGTCTAGGTTTGCAATGGATATACATACTGGGCCTGCTGGTCTATCAGCAGTGGCGGGAGATTCATGGCCATCACGGGGGCACCCATTGCTAGATTGGGGTTATATCCCCCAATGTAAGGAGTTCCACCAGGGATCATGTTGAATGGTGTACTTTTCCCAATCTTGCCCAAGGATTTGTTGAGGCCACAGGATAGTTCTAAGGCTAGGTTGTAAACTTTTTCCAAAGTATCCTAGTCGCCCGGTGCAATAGTTCTCCAGAGGAGAGTGGCAACGAAGGGGTCCATTACATTGAGATAGGTTTGGATAGTCACTTCTGCGGATGGGATAAAGGGAACCATGCACCACTTCAAGACACATTGGAACTGATGATTGAATGCTAAAAGGGGTTCATTTGGTTTCTTCCTGATGGAAATGAACTAGTTGTGGGACCAAGCTAGGTCCACGTGTATGCAGAAGGCAGCCAGGAAGGCGTCCTCCATGTCCTGCCAACTGTTGATGGAGTTGGCAGGAATATTAAGGTACTAGTTCAGTTCTCTCTGGCCCAAGGATAGAGGGAACATTCAGGTCACAACATCTTCATGGTTGATCCGGTGTTGGTTCATGGCATCTTTATATGCCTACAGATGCTCTTCTGCGGTTCGTGAGCCTAAGTGCTCATATCGAGGACAAATCTTTTCTGGGTGCAAAAGTAAATCGTTGGTTGCACCTAGAAAAGTTTCCATCGGGGACCCAATATTTCCAAAATATGCAGCCATTGGGAGAGTTGGATTTTGACTAGGTTGAACACTAATTCTTGGGATCGTCTGGGAGACTTGGGTATTTTGTGGTACGCTAGATCCCCAGACAATGGTGGCTGGCTTGAATTTTGGGGTCCATTTCTTTTGGGTAGGGGGCTTGAGTTAGATAAAACTTCTGGGATTGGGGGCTGACCTAAGGACTCTTTCAAATCTCGCTGGGGAGAATGACCCAATCCCACTGAAGGCTTGACTCCTAAAACTATGGCTTGGGAAACCCTCGGGCGGTGTAAAATCTGAATCCTGAGAGGGGGACGAGTTCATGCCCTCCTTCTAGTGCTAGTTTCTGTTGACGGGACTTTGTCACTAGGTCTGCCAAAAGAGGTAAGTTATTACCATGTACCAGGGTACCAACCAACTTCTCCTATAAAGATTGTCCCAGGGAATGATATTCCCTGGGCCTCCAAGCACAAGAGAGTTAGGTCTCGACAGTGCGGGGCTCGGTTGGGAGATGTGACTATTTTATTTGAGGGGGATAGCTGGTTATCTTCAACTCATCCTTTTTAGGGATTCAAATGAGTGGGGTTTCTGGCAAGCGCACATTCATTTCACAAATAAACCTCAAAAGATGCTGTAGAGTTAGAAGGATTTCATGTACCTATAGTTATGTTTAACATTCGAAACATCAATAATGCTCAAACATACTACACTAAATATCAAAGAAATATACAACCATCAGTTCATATTTTATCAGTAGCAAAGGAAAGGAGGTCGTTAATCTACTTTAAGTATCAAAGCAAAGGAAATAAAGAACACAAAACATAAAATACTGTTAACCCAGAAGAGAGATTGCTAACAACATCATCGAGAGAACTCTTCCTTCCTCATTAACACCTTTTCCAGCAAGCACTGGTGTGTGGTACAATGATAACTCAAAGGGAGCATTTAACTACTAAAATCTTAAAACTATGGAGCATTGAGCTCTGCCACTCAGAAATGAGAAAACTAGATTGCTATTAACTATGGACTGCAAAATCATCAATTCCACTGACCCTTGGAATGAGGTCAGACTTATTATTTATACACACCCTTTGACCTAAACCTAACCCTAACTTATTTTACACTTTACAATATAATATATTATCTGATGACCGGTACTACCTGCACCACGTTACAAAAGACCTCGAGATGGAAAAGGCCTGACATATCAAAAGAACAAGACAAGAAAGGTGGAGTGGAAGAATCGGCCTCGATAAGAGAGCTAGGAGGAGAAAGAAGAAATCTAATCTCCCGGGGATCGAGGCTACATGCCTCATAAATGGGAAAGTGGTGCCCTGTCTCTGATGTGCCAGGTGTATCTTTGAAGCGGTGCCTTGGGAAGACCACCTGTCAGAAACCTCCTATCAAGCTGACGTGCCTTGTTACGGTTACCCACCTTTTAACAACCTTCATTAACTACTTTCAAAGTGACCGGTTGGCCTTGGGAACCGGGACACGGGTCACTTAAATAATACAAAAATGTGGAATCCAAAATTCCAGGATCTGGAAGCTTGCACCTCCAAAGAATAAACAATACAAAACATGATGTTGATAAGATTTTCCCGGATCTGGCGAACTTTATTACTTATGATTTTTCCCAAGCCTCCAACACTTGGATTATGCTTTCCTTCTCTACATTCTGGATGCTATCCCACTGGCTGCGGATAGCCTCCAATGCATCCTTGACTCCTCTGGCCCTGATTCAGAATTTGTCCACCATTTTGTTGGCATCATGTGACCGGATCATGGTCTTTGACAATCTAGACAACTTGCCCTAGTCAAAATCTCCAGCTAGCGGATACAGGGACTCCATCTGCTCATTGAACTTGCTGAGGACATAGTCCTCTAGGGTACATGTTCCGGTGGTGAAGGGATCAACTTGTGATACCCCAACCACTAATGCCTTGAATAAACCCAAAGGATATCGGGCTACAGTCAACTTCTCTTTTAAGGTCTTAACCAGTTCCTTGCAAACGTCAATTTTGAGGGCAATTTTGGAGTATTGGGCCTGGAGGGAATCAAATGATTCATCTCCCAAAATTTTGGACTCTGTGACAACTTCTTCATCGATATTGGGGATCTCTTCTAACCCAACCTTCCATTTTTCATACTTGGCTAGGTCTTGCTCCCAAATGATAACGAAGCCCCTTGCCTGCTTGAGAAGAAGATCGACCCGATAAAGGTTCGGGAGGGATGCCGCTAGGAAATGTCTCATTGCGGTCACTGCTCAGCTGCCCACCCATCCACAGCTTGCACTTTCTTCTTCATGATGCACAGAGAATCCACATTGCCCTGTGCAAGTGGAAATTAGGAGGAAGGAGTTTCGGGTTGGTCTTCTGACAAGAGCTGTGTTAGTTTCACCAGAAGCGTGAGGAGATTGACATTTGTTTCTCTTTCCTCTTGCAACTTATGGCCTTGCTTTATATACTGGGCCTCTATTGCTTTGGTGGCTTCCTTTAGTAGATCTAGCTCACCTTGTTTATCTCTCCTCTCCAATTCTATCTTTGTTACATTGTAGTCCTTGAGCCTTATGGCCACTGCAACTGCATCGAGAGGGGGTGTTGCAATGGTCACAACTATAATACTTGCTGGGTTAGTTTGGAGGGTATGGGCTACCCACGCCTTCTTGGGATTCTTAGCCTCTGTGTTCTTGGCCATCATTTCAGCCAACGAGAGTGGAGCGCTTATGGATGCCACCAAGGTCTTCCTTTTCTTTGATTCCACCAGCCATTGGGGCAGCTGGGGTGGCTTTGTTACTAAGACCTAGTCATTAGGATCCGTTTCAAAATTTGGCGGTGCATTCCTGGAGTGTACGCTATCTTTGGGCTCCTTTTCTTGCTCCTGTTATGGTTCTTTTTGGTCTTGTTCTTTTCTTGTTTCCTGTTCTCTGGAACCCTTGATGTTTTTCATTGTGCTGGCGTCCTCTGCAATATTACCTGGGATCTTTTCCCCAGTCTCAGTCTCTGTATTTTTAGGGACTTCGTCTTCCCTGGTGGTATCAGAAACTTCTTCATTTTCCTTATCCGGGACCTCTTGGTCCATTTGCTGTTGCTGTTCCTGGGCCTCATTGGCCTCATCTACTGCAATATTCTCCTCCACTAGGACATCTTCTGGAGGTGGTTGAGATTGCTGGCCAAATTTTAACAAGGCAGCCACCATTACTACCTCACCGAAAGTACTCTAGAGCATTTGGTCACCCAGAGTTACCAAAGGCACTTGAAGCATGATGGTTGGAGGTACAGTTGTTCCCTTGGTTCTGGGTTCTCCGACCATCGGTTGCTCATTTGTGGGCTACCTTGGTATATCCTTGGTCTCCTGGACTGGTATTCTTTCCTTCTCGGGTTCTTTTTGAATTTCTTCTTGAGTCTCTTGCTCTGATGTATCCTTTTCTACATGAATTTCCTTTTCTACAGGGACCTCTTCCTTGTCCTGAGCTACAATTTCTTCCACCACGTAGTCAACGCCTTGTTGAATCTCCAGGAGCTCCTCCACTGAGAAGGTATCATCAAAATCATCATGTGGTGGAGAGGAGTCTGAGATATCCTCCAACTCTGGAGAGTTGGAACTTACATCTACTGGGGGCTTCTTTGACATACCAGGGGTGGTGGCTACGCTTGGTGCAGGGGTCACTATTATTTTCTTCTTCCTTATGAGTGAAGCTCCGATATCTAGAATGTTAGTAGACCTCGCCTCAGTGAAATTCTATCTATTCATCATAGCTGCCAACGAGGAGGATCCCGCCAGGCAAGCAGATGCCATTGAAGTTATGGGGAGACCAACAGATACCTGCATGCTGATTTGCTAGCTGGCCAGCTTTGCCACCTCCATTTTCTCATTTAGCTGAGCCATCAGAAGGGTGGGAATCTAAGGATGCACCTTGGGCACTTGGACTCCCTCTTTCTCTTTTCCTTTACTTACACTTGCTTCAGCGGCCGCAACGTATGAAGAAGGTCCAGCGTCGGCTGAAGAGGGAATGGTCTTCTTGACTGTTGATTTCTTTTGGGTGCTCTTGGGGCACACCCGAGCAAAGTATCTATGAATTTCCTCTATGATGGGGTGACATACCTCTTCAATTGTTAAATCCTCTAGAGTGGCCTAATCCACTGGAGGGAGGTCTAATTTATCCATCCCCTGTCCTTTGTATGATGGATCCTCCAGCAGCCCACCATCTTTGAAACCCTTCGGGAAAGTCTGAAGGTCCAGTGCTTCCATGAACCCTTTGCTCATCCTTGTATGTTTTTGGGCCCAGAGATAAAAAATATCTTGGCAGTCCACCCAGAAGTCTTCAATATCCTCTTTATGCGGTGGGGACGCTCGAGGTAGTGCTATGGCAATTTTGCCACGGGGCTCATAGTTTTTCTGGGTGTGGTTGAATTCAACCAGCCCCAAGCTTTTCAATTCATTGTCTACCTCCCAAGCCACGGCGAGGTTGCATGTATAATTCCCACAAGAGAAAGGGAATGGGATGTTGACGACCTTCTTCAATGTGAAGAAGGCGTGGAGATCCATCATTTTCCTACAAAACTCTAAGAGAATAATTCTATCCCCATAATACTGGGGAAGAAGATAGGGATTCCCATTGAAGCCTGTCACCCTAATGTAGGTGTGATGCCATAACTAAATAAAATACTAACCATAGGAGTTGACCAGCATCATTTCTACTTGTGAGAGGCAGTACCCAGAGTATCTGGTAAGTGTTAGAATGTTATGGTAAATGAAGGCGGCATTTACCCCGCAGAAGTTTAGGAAACTGAGCTCCCACTATAGATGGGGATAATGGTCCCATGGTGTGACCTATCCTAGACCGTTCTCAAGTTCCCAGGCTGTTCCCAGACCTTGAAAAGCTGGCCTTTGCTGTGCTATTGCCCACAACACATATGATGTCATGTAAAATTGGGAATTCTAGGCGATGGTCCTCATCTGTGTATCCACATGGTTAGATATAATAGCTGCCCAGTTGAAGGTCATGTTGTGTGTTGTGATGCAATACAAGAAATAATACATCCACGCTGAGAATTCTTAGGTGTGGGGCCATTCGAAGATCCTGCATAAAAATATGATGCCCTCTTGAATGGGCTCCTTGAAATCCTCACGGGGGATTTCCAACTTCATTCTTTTGTAGTCTCGCTTTGGAGACTTCAACCACTGACTGTTGAGGTGTTGCTGGGAAATGATTTTGGCTTCACCAAATTCTTCCAATGATTTGGCCCTGGTGATGACAGTGGACCCTTTGAACTGAGGAATTCCCAACCTAGAAGCAAAGGTGGGAGCATCCAATATGACAATTATGGTGGGATATTATAGTGGTCGGGGATCCGGAAGCAGAACTGAGCGAATGGCTGCATTGTATAGTGCTGCTAGCTGCCCCATTAGTTATGGTGACTACACCACACATGGAAATTTTGTGGCCTTTATGATGTCGAAGGCAGCTAAGTAAGTGGCCATTTTGTCTCCTTCGACCTTTAACCTATAAATGGCCTGTATTAAACTTTGCAATTCGGCCCAAGTCTCGGGATCCGTATCCATTATTTCCTAAACTTTGGAGTCCATCTTGGACCCCCTAATACCTCCATCTTTCAGATAATTGGAGGTTGAATGCAGTTTCACTAACATTCTTTCAATCTTTTACTTTGTAGCTGCCCGAGTAGAGGTGGTGGGTAGTTCTAGACTATCAGGAGGGGCAAAATCATCAGAAATTTTCAATCAATCTATCTGCAACCTGCAAGACTGGAGAAGTGTTAGGACATATATAAACATAAATTATAACTCTGAGTACACCAACCCGCACCTGTCAAACAATCATTAGTACATATATCAAAAGTTCTAGAGTATCTAAAATGAACATGACTTAGCATTCCAGAGCTTTGCTGACAAGGTGGCAAGGAGAAGTAAAAGACAAGGTCCCGTTGGAGGTCCGGAGTCCAGACAAACTAGCCGTTGCCAATGTGACTAGCAACAAGCCGTACTTTAGTTGACGTGCATTGGCACATGATGAGATGGCAGGTGGCGTAAAGACATTTATGGTGACAAGTGGGATGACACAGGGGAATTTATTTCTAGATAGGACATGGTTTGAATGCCCACTCATGGGAAATTAATCCCACTATTATGGTGATGTGATGGAGGAGAAAGAAAGTCACCATGGTTCAAAATAGCGAGGTGTCAAGTTTGAACTGTGGTGACTCCGTCTCGACGAGCTCAGCCTCAGGAAGCCAAAATGCTTGATAGAATGTGAAGAATTCATGAGCTTGAATAGATATACAGAGCATATATACATAAAATATAGGAGGGCCAAGGGCCGAAGCATATATACATGCAATATACAAAAGTATACACCATTCACAGTATAGACAAAATAAACACAATTTATAGCAGCTATTGTAAGACCAAAAATACAAAATATACATTAACCTACAACTGCGTAGAGGGTGGACAACCCTTTGGCAGGGGCAACCCACCAACGGGTGGCGAACCAGAAGTAGAGAACACAAAAACTAGAACAAAACAAACCAAAAACTAGAAAAATGAAGGCAGGAACCAGAAGACCTACCTAGGAATCTGAAGAATGGCAAAGAGAGGAGGTACTAGGACTGCTCTGCAATAGCTTCAACCTCCAATGATCATGAACTACCACCCAAAATCAACTCGTAGTTATCCACTTAGCTCAAAGTAATTCGCAGTTAATTACACTCAAATCACCAAGGAATTGCTCTGAAAAGCTCTAAGTGTTTTACTTGCGGTAACTATAAAAGTGACATGTAAATCTTATTTATACCAAGGTAAAAATCAAGCTATCCTCTTTCCCACAAACTCCCAAACAAGAAGACCTTCAGACTCTGGGCCTAGGGATTCCATGCAACCATACCTCTTTGCAAGGAAGAGGCATCGCGGTATCCGAAGTTTGGAATCTGGCTCTGGAAAGGAAACAACCAACTCTGGGACCAGGTCCCGAAGACATGAAAGACAAAAAAGCAAAAGAAAGAAAACCTTGCGGGAAGAAAAACTCAGAGAAGAAAACATAAAGAAACAAAGGCAAAGAAAACAGGGCAAGAGCCAAAAGTGAAAAGAGGGGACCCAACATTTTGCACACACAATGTAGGGACGAGTATGCAGGGCATAAAAAATTAATGTGTTATTAGTTTGAGTAAGTTTCAGAGAGCGAACAAGGGATTTGATCAAGCAAATGATAGTTGCAGAATCATAGGTCAAATTAGTACACTGTTGCTTACTAATATTTGTAACAAAAATTCTCTTAACTGAGTGGACCTAACAAGTCCTTTTGTAAATCCTTGAGAAAGGTAATATTCTAGGATGAATGTTTAAGCCCTCTAACCAGGCCACTCCTAACAGGGTGAAGATCTTAATAGATCTGAGGTGAATCCCCTAACAAGGTGACATATAACAAATATGCATTTTAATCTTTAACCGGATTGGCTCTTAACCGAGCATACTTCAGAAGAGTATTTATTTTTGTGGGTGGCAATTCCCATGGAGGTTTTTCCCAAATTTGGTTTCCTCATTAAATCTGGTTTTACATGTGATGCTTTATAACTATGAATGTTATTTTCTTATACTATATGTTATTTATCAAGTTTATGAAGTGTTTACAAGTTTCGGTTGCTGCTGTTATTTGAATCACCGAGTTGAATCAGAGGTTTAGTTGTAGAGTGTTAAGTTTCAATATTTTTTGATTCACCCCCCCTCTCAGTAAACCATCATTAGTAGGGTAAACCAACAATTGGTATCAACGCTAGTGATCAGAGAAGATAAGTTTAAAGGTACTTGAGTTAAAGATTCAAAAATATATAAGAGGGAAGCACCAAAGTTGAATAGGAATAAATTTTCTACATGGAAGAACGGAATGAGGCTTTGCATATCTGGTATTGGAGATTATACACTGAATCATCTTGACAATGAGTACTCACCTCCACCATTTGGTCCTTTGAAACTCAAGCAGATAAGAGAAAGACAAGAACATACACAAGTGATGATAGAGATAGCTTCTACTCTCACTGACCTAGAGTTCAATGATTTAGAAGGTTGCGATACTGCTAAGTAGATGTGGGATAGGCTTACACTAGTTTTTGGTGGAGAACAAAATGTTAAGAAAGCTAAGGCTAAAAGCTTAAGAGGAAATTTTGAATCAATGAGAATGAAAGGAGAAAACATTACAACATACATCACAAGACTAAAGGAGATTTCTATTGCTATTAGAAGCGCTGGTGGAACCATTAATGAAGAAGATGTTACAAGAAAGATGATTAGAACACTACTACCTATCTATGTCATTTGAGTGTCCTCTATTCAAGAGCTGAGATTTATTCTATATATGGAACTATTACTTTGGATGCTACAATCGGTAAGCTAACTTATTTTGAGCTGAATGATTTTGATAATAGTTTGTCTGTTACTTCTAAGATTGAATCTGCATTCAAATCATCTTTGACTATTGGGAAGTTTAGAGATTCTAGATCTAGTGATGGATATGGAAGTAGTGCTAGTGGAAGATTTCGTAGTTGTAAGAGTGAGCTTGAAGATCTATATGTTGAAGATGAAAAGAATGAAGTTGAATTTGAAGCATTATTGTCTAGGAGACTACCGAGAGGTAAAGGAAAGTACAAAGATAAGCTACTTTTTAAAAATTTTCATGCAATAAGATTGGTCACATAGCTTCTAATTTTCCTAACAATAATGATAAGAAAGATAACAGAGACAACAAAAAGACTGAGAACAGATTTAGAAGATTCAGAGACTTTAAGAACAAAGGAAAGAATCATGCTACATTGTCGAAGGAGGTTCACCTAATGATGACATCGATGATGATGAAGAAGAAGTTGTTTATGTCTCTATTAAAGATGAGTTTGATGAAGAAATGTATGTTGAAGAAAAATACCTAATATCATAAGTACGTAAAGATGATACATGTATTATAAATAGTGATTGATCACACCACATGACTGGTGATACTGATAAGTTTATTACCTTGAAAGAGAATAATGGTGGTAATATTAGATTTGGAAATGATGCCCCATACCCTATGAAGGGAAAAGGTTCCATAATTATGCTGAACAATACTAAGTGTGATGATGTTTATTGGGTTGAAGGTTTGAAGTAAAATTTTTTGAGCATGGCATAGTTAAATAATACAGGTCACTGACTGGAATTTTAAAACAAGAAGGTTAAAGTATTTGATAAGAAGGGAAGTCTGATTTCTACTGGAAGTCAATCTAAAGGCAACTTATTCTACCTTGATACATCCATAAAGAGTTGTCTTTTTGATAAGATTGAAGATGTATAGCTATGGCACAAAAGGCTATGCCATGTTAATTTTGACAACTTAATCAAAGTGAGTAAGAAGAATAGAGTAAGAGGTCTACCGAGTCTAGACAAACCTGAGAATGTAATGTGTAAGGGATGTCAAGTAGGTAAGATGACTAAATTGAGATTTACAAGAAAAACCTATACTACACAAGGTATATTGGAGTTAGTATGCACCGATGTATGTGGTCCCATGAGAACACAAAGATACTATGGAGATAGATTATTCTAGAATGATGTTGGTTATGATTTTAAAATAAAAATCTGATACATTTCAAATGTTTAAGTTGTACAAGGCTAGAGCTGAAAAAGAGATAGGGAGACAACTCAAATGTCTGAGATCTAACGGAGGCTGAGAGTTTACATCTGATGAATTTACAATCTTCTTCAATGAATACGATATAAAGAGGCAAATGTCTGCACTGAGAACACCATAGTAGAAAAATATAGCTGAAAGGAGAAATAGATCCATTATGGATTGTGCTAGAACACTGATGATTGAGAATGGTATTTCTCAAACCTTCTTGAGAGAAGCAGTCAACACTACTTCTTATACACTTAACCAAGTACAATTGAAGAAGGGAACTAACAAAACACCTTATGAGATCTGGTATGGACACAAACCAAATGTAAGTTATTTCAAAGTATTTGGAAGTAGGTGTTATATTCTTAAAGATGCAAGAGATGGTAAATTTGACTCTAAAGGAGATGAAGGAATATTTTTGGGATATTCTACAAAGAGAAAATCTTACAAATGTTTGAATAAGACTATTAAAAAAATTGAAGAAAGTGAAAATGTGAGGATTGATGATTTTTCAGATAAGAATGGTGAAGACAACAAGAAGGAACCCGAGGATTATCAAAGATTTTTTAATGTAAAAACTAAGATTCCTGACACCTTATCAAAAGAACAAATCAAGGAAGAAGATGAGCAGAGAGAGCTTCCACCAAATGATGGAAATGAAGAGATACCAATGACTATCAAGCATGTGTTGGGAAAGCATGTAAAGAGACATCACTCACCAAGTAAAATTATTTGAGACAAGGTTGCTGGAGTTCTGAAAAGAAGCAAGGTAAGAGAAAATACATGTTTAATATCTAAACTTGAACTAAGAAAATTAAAAGATGCATTAGAAAGTGAAGATTGGATGAAAGCAATGAAGGAAGAGATAGATCAAATTCAAAGGAATAATACATGGACTTTGGTACCGAGACCAAAAGATAAGAATTTAATCAGTATTAAGTGGATTTTCATAAATAAGTTGAATGAACATGGTAATGTAATTAGAAATAAATCAATATTAGTTTGCACAAGGTATGCACAAGAAGAAGGAATTGGCTATGGTGAAACTTTTTCACTTGTTGCTAGATTAGAAGGAGTAAGGATTCTACTAGCATATGCGACTTATAAGGGATTCAAAGTTTATCAAATGGATGTTAAGTCTGCATTTATCAATGGTATTCTTGAAGAGGAAGTATATATTGAAGAAGCTGAAGGTTTTGCTGAGAATACTAACCGAGACATGGTATGCAAATTGCACAAAGCACTATATGGCTTGAAATAAGTACCCCAAGCATGGTATGAAAGATTGCATTCATATCTAATCAAAATAGGATTTCAAAGAACTAGTGACAACAACAATGTATATCTAAAATGTGATAGTACTAAATTAATTTTAATTGCTAAGATATTTTTTGATGACATTATCTTTAGAAGCAATGACAGATTGTGCAAATATTTTGCTGAGGAGATGAGAAAGGAGTTTGAAATGTCTATTATTGGAGAGATTAAATTATTTCTTGGACTTCAAATTCAATAGGTAAAGGATGGGATCTATATTCCACAATCAAAATATATTAAGGAGATCCTAAAGACCTTTGGTATGGATGACTCAAAACTAGTTGGAACACTAATGGTCACTAGCAACAAGTTATCTAAAGAGGACGAGTCACAATAAGTCAATGAGACACTCTACCGATCCATGATTGGTAAGTTGCAATATGTAGCACATAGAAGACCCGATATAGCTCATGCAGTAGGGATTTTTGCAAGGTTTTCTTTCAATATGAAGGAAACATATATGTTTGCAGTTAAGAGAACTTTTAGATATCTAAAAGGCATTGAGGATTTCAGCCTACTATACAATAAAGGAGGAGACTTTGACTTGAAAGTCTATACTAATGCTGATTGGGCTGGAAACATTGATGACATAAAGAGTACAGGTGGAGGAGCTTTATTTTTAGGAGAAAGACTAGTTACATGGATAAGCAAGAGACAAAGCTGTATATCACAGTCTACTATCGAGGCTGAGTATGTTGTTGCGGCTATGAATTGTGCAAATATTGTGTGGATCAAAAAACTACTAGAAGGTATGCAAGAACATATCAGTGATCCAGTCACTATCTATTGTGACAATACAAGTGCTATAAACATATCAAAGAATCTGGTAATGCACTCAAAGACCAAGCACATATCTATCAAGCATGATTACTTGAGAGAGCAAGTACAAGACAAGCTTGTAATGTTGGAATCTGTGAACTCAAAAGAACAACTTGCTGGCATATTCACCAAACCACTACCAAAGGATTCTTTTGAGTATCTTAGAGGTAAATTAGGAGTCCTACCCCTATCCAACATTCATTAATGCAAGAGGAATGTTGCATCAATTCTAGGACACATTAGAATATCTAAATTTTGAGTTGATGCTAAGTGATGACACTTTAGGTGATGCCTGAAGTTGTGAAATGACTTATGCATGTAAAGAGAAATCAGTATATGCAAGGTATGATTCATTTCCTGAACAAGATTTTGGGAGTATGGATCTTTGGCATTGTTTTCAGAGAGGGAGAAGTACAGTAAGTAATTGACGAATACAGAAAGGAGAATAAGTGATGAATACAAGTAAAGGAGACTACATGTAAGAGGGATAATGTGATAGAAGGAAAAGAGGATGAACAAGATAAGAGGGAGTAGAGATAGTACAGAGAGATAAGAGTATACCATCATTAATTGATAGTGTTTCCATTGATGCCAAAGAGGGAGATTATTAACCAACAGATGGTAATAGTGATGAAGATCGAGTTCAAAAGAATACATGCAAGTAGAATGGTTAGATTAGTTTTTATTTTGTCATTGATGTCAAGCAATTGATTTCTGGTTTATATTAAGTTGCCATATCAATCGATATGAACTTAATTGGGAAGATAATAAAGATCAGAAAATGATGAGGAACTATTGGCATAGTTGTTTTTACTTAATATTTGATGTTGTTAAGTTGGTATAGCAGAGAAGTCAAGTCAGTAAAGGGAACAACCTAGTTACTGAGAAGTGAAGTGTTAGTTGGTTAAGAAAAATCAAAGAAAGTCACCGAGAAAAGACAATTACCGAGAAAGGTTGGTAACATCTAGTGAAGTCAGAGACCAAGTGAAGATAGTCACCAAAGTCACCGAGCACGAAACAAAGTTTGAATAGAGATTGGATTCAAGGAGCAGAATGAATTAATGCGAAAGCAAAAAGATAAAGAAGATGCAAAGAATGAAGGAAAAGTTTGTTACAAGATCTACGGTCATGAAAATTCAAGTTCAAAATCTAAGATGTAGATTTAGCAACAAAAAGAAAGTTGTAAGCTCCAAGAAAAGTGCAAGTCGCGATGCAAGGTTAACCGCCTAACCGAGTTGAAAATACATTTTATCAGTTCATTTGAGATGATCTAACAAATGAGCACAATTAAAGGGAAACCTAATAAATAGGATTAAGAGGCAAAACAAAGGCCTATATATTTATAAGTCCATATGTTTATACAAAGTTGCTAGAAAATTGAATAGTTGAAGGGCTACTGAGAAGAGTAGTGAAAGAGTTGGAGAACCAGTCCACATGAGAGACTAATGAGTTGTTGGTGCCAGTAAGTTTTAGAGAGATAAAAAGGGATCTGATCAAGAAAAGGATAGTTGCAAAATCATAGGTCAAATTAGTACACTGTTCCTTACTAATATTTGTAATAGAAAATCTCTTAACTAAGTGGACCTAATAAGTCCTTTTGTAAATCCTTGAGAAAGGTAACATTCTAGGATGAATGTTTAAGCCCTCTGACTAGGCCACTCCTAACAGGGTGAAGATTTTAAGATATCTGAGGTAAATCCCAAAATACTGTCACATCTAACAAATTTGCATTGTAATCTTTAACTGATTGTTTCTTAACCGAGCATACTTCAAAAGAGTATTTCTTTTTGTGGGTGACAATTCCCATAGAGTTTTTTCCTGAATTGCATTTCCTCGTGAAATATGGTGTTACATGTGATGCTTGATAACTGTGAATGTTATTTTCTTATACTATATGTTGTTTATCAAGTTTATGAAGTGTTTACAAGTTTTGGTTTCTACTGTTATTTGAATCGCCGAGTTGAATCAAAGGTTTAGTTTTAAAGTGTTAAGTTTCAATGTTTTCTGATTCACCCCCCTCTCAATAAACCATCATTAGTAGGGTAAACTGACACCTTCAAATCAATTCCATAAAACAACAAGAAATTCACTAGTACTCACATACCCAAAACATCACAAATATACTCTCAAATGACCGTAACACACATATGAGCCCAACTAAAAACAAGGATGAACAATATAGATCAAGATGATACTAACCTAAATAAAATGCAACTGAGAACATACATGTAACACAAAAATACCCCATAACCTTTGGTATTATCATCCTTGGCCAGCTAACCCAAATCGACGATTAACACAACTAACTACATACAAAAATCATCAAATTAAGTTCACAACTTATAATTAGAAAAATGATTAATTTATATTAATATGACTCAATCAATTAATCAATCCTTTTATGAGTAAAAGTTTCATAATTAAGTAGTTTAATAACCTATATTTGAGCATACTTAACAATAAATATATTTAAAAATATAAATTATTTATTAATTAAGAATTTATATATATATATAATTTAATAATTAACATTAAATAATATATATAATACTTAATATTTTGTTTTAAAAGGTGGCAGTGCCACTTGATATATTAATATTATTATAAACTGGTTCAAAGAGCTCCCGGAGAAAAGAACCAGAAAGAAAAACTCTAATCATTGCTCAAATACATAACAAGTATGAGAATTTTGAAGGTACAAATACCCCCGCTAACCAAGGCTAGTTACATTTAGGAAGAAAAGAACCCCTTCTACGAGAGCCTAAACCTAACTATTACTTAAGCCCATAGGCATTACATAAGCCCTTAGGAAAAATACAATTGATCTAATTCTACCTAAATCTAACAAATGCATAAGCCCTTAGAAAAAATACAACTTATCCATTATTAAGATATATACAATTCAAAACCATGATAAAAAAATTATATCCCGAAATGAGGAAGACCCAAATAAAAAGTGCTTCCTGTCGAGAGTCCATCATGGTAGAAAAACTGCAGTAGACAAAAAATTAGACAACAAATTACCTGCAAAAATAGTAAAACCTTTATCCTTCCATAAAGCATGGAGTAGTTCACCACCCAAGCCAGGATTCAAATTAAGGTTCAGAATGGATTGAGCAACAGATAAAGTGAGTTTTGGGGGAGCATCAGAAGACCAATTAGTGGAGGAGGGATCTTTCTGAAGGAGGTCAAGAAGAGAAAAAACTACCCGATGAACACCAATCACACACTCCTTAGTGAGAGAGCCGTTAAATTGTTGCAAGGAAACTTTAATAGGCCTAAAGTTCTATCGCTCTAGAGATTTTTTAATACTTTCGATGACCATGTAAACCCCATGGTGATTAAGGGTTGAGTGGTGATGAAAGAGACCACCAATAAGGGCCACACCACTCCAGAGGTCATACTTCTGCAGAGCCCTGCCAAGTTTATTCCCATCGAGAAGCTCTGGTTTCACATAGCACAAGGCTATCAATTCCAATTGGAAAGGGGATTATAGAAGATCACAGGCATTAGACAGAAAAAATGACAGAATTTGAGGGATAGATGATATGCTTTCTAAAGGGGAAGATAATATCATGACCAATAATTCTCTTAATACCATGTCAAATGTGAGGTCATTCACATAAGAACATTGTTGCCAACATATCATCCTTAATGCAACCAACAAACGGCTTCTCCTAGTCTTCAACCTCAAGAAAAACTCTATAATTGCATGGAAATAATCCATATGTAGTGCAGAGAAGGATGAACAAATATCCACTCGAGTACTAATACCCACCAAAGAGCTAGGACACCTAGACATTTTAAAACAACTCATAAACATAGACAAAGTCTAACGGGAGAAAACAGTGAAAGCAACCACTAACATAATGGTCAGAATACAAAAAATTAAGTAGGAAAAAATAAAATGGGATATAAAGACAGATTTCCAAAAAGAACTAGAATAGTAAACAAGGAATGAACACCACATTGAAGATATAAGGATGACATGATGCCACAGTTAAATGCGTGATTAAACAAAAGATATGAGATCACATCAAAACCTAAGAGGAAAACCAAGGAGTAAATGACCAAATCATAATCAATGAATGGAGCTCGCCAAATGTTTGTACAAATTTCTAACTCAGATCAAACATGGTGGAAAGAAACATAGCCATCAAATCAAGAACTGTGAGGACATGAGAGAAGAATCATCACACAAACCCAAGAATCATAGCCAATGTAATAAAAAGAAATGAAAAGATATCAGAAAAGATCACAATGAATCATAATAAAAGGTGGAACCAATTTACATATGTCATAATGTTGAGGTACATGTCTAACCACAAGCCAAGAAAAATTAAAACATATGAATTATGCTTGGTAGGATTATAAAATATCTTGGCATAACATCATAGAAAAATTGACGTCAATTTACATATGAAATTATGAGGAGGTAGTGATCTAACCACAAACCAAGACATAGCATAAAAAAAAGTAATGCTTGTAGAAGTTAAAGAAATATCTGAACATAAAAACATAGAAAAATCAATATATAACACCTTAGCATGATTCATCATGAATAATCAAGAGTAGTGAAGGTAAATTATCAAGAGAACAACCTGAAGAAGAGGTGTCAAGATGAGCTTTCTCACACCCCAAATTTGCTAAACAATCCACAAGAACATTACCTTCCCTGAGGGTATGCGAGATAGTGTACCTATGCAGAGAATCAAGGAAGCTCCAAACATGTTCCAAGATATAATTAAGATTCCAATTATCAATGCACTTCTTAATACATAAATTAATGATAACAAAGGATTCACCTTCAATATGAAGGCGTGAAAGTGATAATTTTCTAGCTAACACTAATCCTTCTAGAAGTGCAATTGCCTCTGCCATATTATTCATATTATTAGAAATAGGGGAAGCCTTCAATGCTAATACTTTCCCCAAATGATCTCTTAAATAGATTCCAATTCCTGCATCACCAGGGTTACCTCGAGAGGAACCATAAAAGTTTAACGTAATGAAAGGGGATTGAGGAGGCTGCCATTTAATTTAAGATCTATTAATGGGAACTCTCCTAATATGAGGAAAGATAGGAGAAGAAGGGAGAGACAAAAATTTCCAAGATTATAAAATTTGACTATCCCAAGGAGAGAAAATGACATTGGGGTTAAAATGAGAAGTGACAACATTATTGACCTGTTCAAATATATGCCTCTCAATGGTAGAAAGGACTGAGGAGATATCAGAAGCTATTTTTTGAAAGATACTTTTATTACGCTCCCACCAAATTGACCAGATCAAAGTGGATGGAATAATTATCCACAAACATGCAAACAAGGAATTAGAAAAAAATGTCGGCTAAGATTGAAAGAGTTCCCATAAAGAAGTAGGTAGTGGAAAAGACACAAACAACTTATTCATGACAAAAGACCAGCATTGGGATGCAAAGCTACAAAGAGTAAAAAGATGATCCATAGATTCCACACATTCACCACACAAAATATAGTTGAATGGGAGAGAAATTTGCAGTCTAGTCAATCTGTTACTAGTTAATATTCTATTTTGAAGTGCAAGCCAGGAGAAAATCCCTTCTTTAGGAAGAACAACTTTATTCCAGTAGAAAAGGAATGCCTGATGAGAACTATTCTGACTATTCATATGTTGAAGAGCTACATATCCCTCCTTAACTGAATACACACCTTTCTTAGAAGGACACCACAACAATCTATTAGAATCTTTAGATAAAAAAACTACTCTAGTAGAAAAATAGATTTAAATCCCCTAATATGATCTGGGGATAACGGAAGAGATGAGGGATCTTTCTAGGTTACCTTATGAGAAAGAATATCCAGGTACATAATCCACCAACTTGTCACCCTAGTATTAGATAAAGATGTTCATTACCTCTGCAAGAGATTTTATAGAAGATAGGGGGGAAACCATTCCAAGAATCTTCCCAAAATGACACATGATCCCTACAATGAACTTTCTAGGACAAGAATTTAACTACAACCTCCCTCGATGAGATCATAAAATTCCATGTAGGAGACCCTAAGGGAGGATTAGAAATGGAAAAGATTCTATTCAGATTAGGGGAATCTAAATACTTGGCTTGCATAATCTTACACCAAAGGGAATGGGTTTAGACTACATGCTCCAAACCAACTTACCTCCAAATGCTTTATTTCTAACTGCTAGTTTATGAAGCCCAACACCCCCTTCTAATTTATCCATGGAGAGTATTTGTAAAGAGACAAGAGGAATATTTTTTTCATTATTCATATTAGCTTTCCAGAGGAAGGCACAAATAATCTTCTCTATGTGGGAAATAACTAACTTGGGAGCTTGAAGGACTGAAATATAATAGTTAGGAATGGTTGAGAGAACTATTTTGATTAACAAGATCCTACTAGAAAGTGACATCCAACGAGATTTCCAAGTGGTGATTATGTTCTTTAGTCTATTAATGACAGAGTCCCAATAGGAAGGTTTGAGTTGACCTAAAAAAAATGGAATCCCAAGGTAAGTGGAGGGCAGGGTATCCAAAGAAAAACCAAGGATGTTCACAATTCTCTGTTGGATGGGTCCTAGTGTAAAAAACATATAGATTTTGGACATAAGAAGGTTAATGACTTGTCTAGATCTAGTAGAGTAAAGATTTAGAACATTTTTAATACACTTTGCCTCTTGAATGGTAGAACTACCAAATAACAAAGTATCACCAACAAAGAAGTTACGAGGAACAATCATGTCTGTCCTATGAATATTAACACCTTTCCAATCTGAGAGAAGGATGTGCTTCTAGATAGTATGTCTCAAGGCTTCCACCAAAGTAATAAATAAGAAAGGTGAAATAGGGTCCCCTTGGAAAACCCCCTAAGTGGCATGAAAAAACCCTAAAGAGACACCATTAATTATATCAGAAAAGGAAGCCTCAGATAAACAATTTTTAATCCATTTACACCAACAATAAGAAAATCCAATTTTCCTAAGGATTTTGAGAAGAAAGTACCAACGAACCTTATCATAAGCTTTCATCATGTCTAACTTTGCCACAAAAGATGGAATTTGATGTGATTCAATAGAATGAATAACTTCTATAGCAACTAAAGCACCATCAGAGGTTTTCCCTACCTGGGACAAAGCCACCCTGTTGAGGAGAAATAATCTTAGGAATCAATTGTTTGAGCCTCAAATACATTGCTTTGGTAATAATCTTATAGATTACATTACAAAGAGAAATAGGCTGAAAGTCCGCAAATGTCTGAGGCATTTTAGATTTAGGAATTTAAATGAGATTAGTATTTAGAATAAAGCATTTCTTGTGAGATTCTTCTAATACAAGGAGGAGATCAAAATTGATGACATCCCATCATTTTTGATAGAAAAGAATAGTAAAACCATAAGGTCCAGTAAATTTATCTGGCACCATAGAAAAGACTACAAAGTGGAGCTCCTCAACACTAAAAGGCCTCATTAGAGAATCATTATCAGATTTAGAGATAAGGGGGGGAATAGCTTTCAAAATTACATCCATAGAATGTAAATCTTATAATGGAAGATCTGAAGGAGCAAGGAGGTTTATGAAAAAAGAGACCCCTTTATCAGAAATTTGTTGTTGTGAAGACATTGTAGAGCTAGTTACAACATCCTTAATAGAGAAAATAGAAGAGGAAGCTTTCTTAATTTTTGCAGAGGCATGAAAGAATTTTGTGTTCTTGTCTCCCTCTTTCAACCAAAGTTCACGATATTTTGGTCTCCAATACATTTTTTCTCTAGTACAGAGGGTATCCCAATAAACCTGGAGATCTTTCTATTTAACAACAGAGGCTGAATCCAATCCAAACTTAGAAATGTGCTCTAATAGCTCAACAAGCTCACCTTATACCCTAATTTTATCCTCAAAAACATTCTTAAAAACCTCTTTATTCTAGATCATAATCTTACTTACAAAATTCAAATTTTTATGGAATTGAAACATTCGATTCCCTTTAGTGAAGGGTGCAAAAACCCACCACTGATGAAGGAGAGAAGAAAAATGGGGGTGCATGAACCACATACTATCAAATTTAAAGGAATATTTAGGTGTGGGGATATTAGTTGAATTTTGGAGGCACAAAGAAATAGGGAAATGATCTGAGATGGGAGAAGAAAGAATCTGATAAGAAAAGGTAAAATTAAGGAGTTTAAAGTCATAGGAGGTAAGAAATCTATCTAATCTAACAGAGATCGGGGCAGTTGATCTATGGTTTTACCAAGTAAAGGATCCATTGCATGGGAGAATATCACAGAGAGCATTATTTTGGATAAGAAAACTAAATTCATCAAGAACACGTGGAGCCATAGGGTTTCCACCACTTTTTTCAACAACAAACGTAATGGCATTGAAGTCACCACCAAAAATAATTGGAGGATCCTTAAATTTATTGATTCGGTCAGTTAAGGAATCCCAGAGATGAATTTTATCCTAAGGGGAAGAGGGACCATACACATTGATCAGTAAAAAATTGAAGTCAAACTATGAAAAACTCAGCAACTGCCAATTGGAATCTGAAACCAAAAACTGGCCCTTAACAGATTTAAAATTACATAAGGTAATTAGACCCCCAGATGCACCAGAAGAGGGAACAAGGGAAGAAACCAAGAAAGAACACTTAGCAAAGGTCTTATCAAGTGAAGCTTGAGACAACTTAGATTCTTGAATAAGGAAAATATCTGCTTGAGAGGAATCAACAAACCTTTTGACCCTAGTCCTTTTATCAGGGGCATTCAAGCCCCTGACATTCCATGGAAAGATCTTCATAAAGGAGCAAAGAGAAAACCGTGATCCTCCTTGTTCTAATAATAGGGGAAAATTTAACAACAATTATGGACTGAAGGCTAGCTTCTATTTCATTCTTTGTTTTTGTTGATAGAGGCTTTCTACCTCTCTTCTTGGGCATTTTGATCTCAAGATCATGCTGTAAATGTGAGAGGGAGCTAGGGGTTTGAACAATTGAGATTTTTTGAGAAAAATCAAAGCCCTTCACAGCATGGGCCGAGGATAAATCCTCAAAGGTCAAATCTGACATGGGAGAAGAAGGATGAGACTCTGCTGCAACCTCAACAAAAACTTCCTCATAAATTTGTGAAGAAACTGAAATTAAGATATTATTACATATTAATTGAAGTTCATGCTCAGAAGGTGGAGAGGGATATTCAGATTAGGGGATCAAAGTGAAAGGTTGGATAATAAAGATAAGAGTCTGAATAATGCAATCCTCAAAATTTGAGGATGTAGGAGGACGGGGTAAAGGTAAAGGCCGATTAACCTAAAGAGGGGAAGGAGTGGGAAAAGTCATTATGGGAGGACTAGAGGAAAAAAGCAATGAAATACTTAGAGAAGGGAGAACATTAGTGATAAAGTTTATGTGAGGGTTAATATTATTGAAAGGGGACCCAAAAGTTAGTAAGGGAGGGCCAGAAGAAAAAATCAAAGAAATCAGCGAATAAGGGAAATTAACAGAGCCAAAATCCAACCGAGGAATGGTGACAAATGATGGAGCTAGCATGCTCAGTCTGAAAAAAGGTAGGCAAAGAAAATTTCATAGTCAGATAGGGCCTAATAACTAAAAGAGTGTAGGAGGTAAAATTTATGACAACTCGGGATGGAGCAAGAGGACCAAAGTCGAAAGGAAATGAAATTGAATTAGAACAAGACAACTGAAGTGAGCAACTAGAAGAAGAGGATATGGGCTAGAAGAAAAAACATGTATGGAAGTTAGAAGATAAATTCAAACATATATTACTTGAAACCTCAGAAGAACCTTGACATTGATAGAACATGTGACCTAATGAAGAATCCAATGCTTCGATAAGGGGGGGTCTTGGATAATAATCAGTTGAGTCCAAGTCCCATATTTAGAATAAATTGAAATTTGAGAAGGAATTGGCTTGGAATGATTGAGGAGAATACAAACCCTAACATGAAGATGAGGATGAATGAAGGGAGAAAAATCATGTTTTACAAAAATACCCAATTTGTTAGCTAAAATATCCACTAGAAGGGGATCTCTGTATTCAAGAGGAAGATTAGGGAAGGAAACCTACTAAGGCATAAACAAGGGAGGGGCAGAATTAACATAAAAATGCAGAACCTAAGAATAAGTAAAAATGCCGATACCACGACAGAACCAACCTATAAACTTATGAACTTCAACCCTAGCCTACCGCGAGTCAAAAATTGCTACAAAGAATAGTGACCCTTTATCATATAGAAATAGCTCTTTAAGACCCGCCCAAGATCCTTTAGCCCAAGAGAGAAAGGATTGAAAAGGAAGAGAAGATTGTAAATTACCAATAATAGCTGAAGATCGTAAATAATCCACCATGGGTTGAACCATATGAGATGGAAGAGTTACCCGAGGTTCTGGTGGAGGTCGCAAGCTTGCTTCAACAAAAGAATGGAGATTGTCAAGATCCATACCATGAGCTTGCTAGGGCTTCTTAGGAAAGAAAGGAGATCGCTCAGGGACTTTAGTCTTTGGTTTGAAGGGAGTTCAAGGAGAGTGAGAGATGGGGACATTGTTAGGGAAAGACAAGAATGCAAGATTAAGGATCGACATAGAGTTTGGCCAGGAAACAAAAGATATAACAGAAGGAGGATCAGAAATTTTAGGGTTTGTGCATAGAAGACGGTTTGGAGAGAAAACATATGATTCTAGAAGGGTACCATCACAGATATCAAAGGGCGGGAGAGGAATAAAAGGCTTGCTTAATTTGGGTCGACGCCTAAAATAGGCCTTGTTATGATAATGTTGTTTACCAGGTGGCAGTCCCAGAATACCTTTCAATAAATTATTTCCCTAGGTATCTTTACCAACCAGTGTGAAAGGGAGGAAGACAAATGTTGGAAACGACGGAAGTACTTTGAAGTAGGCTAATTGTTAACAACATAATCCCTCAACTTACCATTCTTAAGAACCCATTGAGGGATATGCCATGTATTCTTCAATCTGGCCAAATCATCCTCATCAAATGGAATATCACCCACTTAACCCTAACTGTGCCTTGCTGTGAGGATTCCGCACAAGAGAGTTTTGAGATATTGGTTTTAGCACATGAGACACCCATGTTGTCAGAAGATACCTTGGATGCCTCCACAATCGTTGCCTGCATGTTCGCTGGTGCTCGCACATGCTACTCCATTTTATTAATTATTATTTTTAATATTAACATTAATTAATTATTATATAAATTAATAATATTAAGTATTAATTATTTTTAATAATTAAAATTTTAATTAAATAAAATTTATTTATTTTTTAATTAAAAAAATATTTAATAAAATGTGTTTGTAGGTGGGGGGGGGTCGACGGCCCCCACAACCCCTCACGACTACACCATGGATAACCCATGGAGTACCCTGTGGTGTACCCACTATAGTATCCGGTGGCGTACCCACTGTAGTACCCTATGGGTGGTACCTATAGGTGGTACCCATAGGTACAATAGGTGGTACCCCGCATGCCCCCCACTATGGTGGACTGCCACAGTGGTCTGTGATTCCACCATAGCCACTGAGATGACCCCCACCGCAGCGTGGGGTGTTTAATTTTTTTTTAAAATTTAATTTTAATAATATAATTTATTTTTTAAATTCAGTTTTTATAATATAATTTTTTTATATTTTATATTTTTTAAGTATTATATATATGACATGCCACAAATAAAGTATTAGTTAATCTTATTTGTATAATTAAAGAGAGAACATGCATTAAACTCTTTTTAAAAATAATTATATGAAAAGAACATGAAATTAAATGAATAATTTAATTTACATGCAATGATTTATGACTATACCTTTTTAAACACATGCAATTTTTCTCTCATTCATATTTTTTCTCCAAGACATGCAATTTATCCATATATCATCATTTTTATATGCAAATCTAGATCCGTATGCAATGAAAATACCCGCAGGTGCACAACAAGCCAAAACATACAAATACAAGAAGTACAAAGAAATCAAAGCATGCAAATAACTTGAAATACAACTAGACTTTCACTACAACCTTTGATGAGCTAAATAAGGTGCACCCAAGACTTGTTTGATTTTCTCTTAGAGATTTTGTGGGTGTACTTTCCCAGCACAATACAATGAATCCCACTATGATGCAAGCTAGAAGATGGTGAAGGCATTGAGAACAAGTATGAGGAATTTGCCCCAAGATTCACATGATGAAGATGAACATGCAATTGCAATCTAGAATGAAAATGCAAGATCAACTAAACTAAGATTGATTCCATTACCTAACATATAATATCTAGATTTGAAATGCAAACTAAACTAACATGAAAACTAAAGTGCTCAAGTGCTCAAAATGCTCAAGTATGCAAAATTCTCAATTCACTAACTACTAGTTTACTCTCACTAACTAGTTTCAAAATGAGGAGTGAGGCCTCCTTTTATGGATTTGCTTATGAAAATGGAGGGTTGGGATTGAGAGGTGGAAAATGAGTGGTTGAGATTAAAGGCTAGGTAGGGTTTTGGTGGGAGTGAAGGAGATTAAGAGGCAAACAAGATGAGTGATTAGGATTAAGTGGTTAAAGGGACTAGTTGAGTTTTCAATTGGAGGGAATAAGAGTTTAAAAAAAGTCATACATGTGTGCAAGTGATTAAGGCTCAAAGGGTTTTAATTACCTTTCAAGTGTAATTAGAGCAAATTTAGCCAAAAGAAAGGAGAAGTGAGATTTAAATTAAATTAAATTAAATTTAAATGGGGTTTAGAAGAATTTTAGAGGAAATGAAGGGATTAAATAAATAAAATTTATTTAAAAAGAAATATGGAGGAAACATATGTTAAAATAAAATTTTAATATATTAGGGATAATATTTAAATTAATTTAAATACATGGTGATGAATTTATTTAATAAAATTAAATAAATAGTTGAATATAACAAATATAGTTAATTTATAAAAATTAACTATATTTTATAGACAATATTAATTAATATTAATATAGAAATGAAGAGGGACAATTTAGGGTGTCCACAAGATCTACAATAATAATTGTTTTAATAAGGAAAACATGCAATTCATTTTTTTTTCAAATCTCAAATGTCTTAAAACCCTAATTGGGGAAAAAAGAGGATAATTTCTGTTATTAATAACTGAGGGGGGGGGGGGGGGGAAT
>MU225764.1:611515-624847 GCA_018584345.1 Thuja plicata
CGGGGCGGCGCACAGAGGGCGGTGCGGAGCAGTTGGCCGATGGACCGCAGAGCAGCGGCGGGAGGCGGGCCACCGCGGAGGAGGGCGGAGGAGCTGCTGTATAGAGGGCCACCGCGGAGGAGGGCGAAGGAGCCGCTGTATAGGGGGCGGCGAAAAATAGGGACGCACCGCCGGAGGCCGGGCCCGGGTGGGGCGACGGCGGCCCGGCGGTGGCGCGTTTTAAACATAACTGCGCGTGTTTATTAAACGCACAAAAAAAATTAAAAACAAATGTTTTTAATTATTTTTTTCTCGTTTCTCGTGTCGTACGACCCTTGAAGGCCCGAAAAAATTCTCCAAAGGCCCCGGTGTCCAAATCGGACAAGCTTTATATGGTTTCTGGGGTTTTTGGGCCTTCTGGACACAATGGCAGTGTCCGTTTGGGCCCAAAATGTCTCCAAAAATAGAAGCCCCCCAGAACCAATAACCAAATGCTAGAAAAAGCTGTGAACCCTTCAAACCCTCGAACGCTTCACAAAAACTCGAACAGCCAGCTGCAGAGTGGCTCTGATACCATGTTAGGATTGATGAGCATCAATCTACCCAAGAACACCTGCATGTAAAGACTATTACAAACAGAAGCAAAAGACAGAGAGGCAGAAGAATCTATGGCGGCCGATAGGCCAGAGACAGGAAAACCATGTTGACAGAAATGATTTCTATATTCAACAATAATGATTTACAAAACTATCTCCTTTATGAAATACAAAGAGGTGATTCCTTATAAAGGAATACCGAAACCCTAAAAGGGAAACTACAAGAAATAGAAACTGTCTAAGGTTAGCTAAAGCAAACTAGAGTGAATAGGGAAGTTACTAATTAGATCATAATGATTTGAATTAGTAACCCCGATAGACTATTACTCTAACAACAACTTTTGGTGATCTTCCCCTACTAATTGAATCTTTGGAGGGCTTGTTAGACTCTTATCCATTTTAACCTTTTTCTTAGGCTGTTTTTCACTCTCTTCCTATTCAGAGTCAACTGCAATGCAGGGGATTGACTCTTCCTTTTCTTGCCTTTGGCTCTTGGCTCTTGTAATCCTCAAGGATTGTACAAAAATTGTTTTTCCCCTTTCAATGATCTTCTATTCCAGTTTTGGATTCACCTACAGAAAGCAATTCCTCATTTTCATTAGCAATAGTGGGAGAAGTGGCGAGTTTGGAAATTCTTATGCTTTTTCTGGTTACTAAGATAGGGATTTCTTGTTTGTTTTTCTTGCTTATTTCTTTCAACCACTTGTCTATTCTTCTGAACACATTTTCAGAGATAGCATTCAAATCTTCTACTTCCTCTCTTCCCCAATCTACTTTCCTGGCCACTGCTTCATTATTTTGCTTTGTACATTCAGCTTCTGTCACATCCTCTTCAACATCGATATCAAGCCCTTTAATTTTAAAATGCAGTCGCAGGGTAATAATCTGATCCAGTGAAAACTAGGAATGCATTCTCTTCACAACCTCAAATACATCAATACAGTCAGCCCAATAGTCTTCCAAACTCAGCTGGTGTAGGAAGGTGGCATCTATTTTGAAATGGTTTGCCACAAATTTCTTGCTGTCAAAATAGCTATGAATTTGATAATAAGGGAGATTGAATACTTTCAGTTTGGTATCAGGAGAAGACATACCATGTGTTAATCTGAGGTGATAGTGTCCCGAATCAATAGGAAAGTATGAACCCACTCCTCTTTTAAGCTTGAATTTCAATCCCACCTGGATTATTTGCCTACATATTTCCAATAGAATGTACTTACCTAGACAATAGCATGGGAGCTTCACAGGTTCACCACTAAAGCCTCCTACCCTTAAATAATTGAAGGTGGGGAATTGAACAAAGAAACTACCATAAACCTTAATCAACTCCATAGCCTCTTCAGACATTCTGTAATTTACTCTACCTCTTAGCTCGAAGACAAGTTTGGCTAGAAACGTATCTTGCACCCTCTGGAAATTTCTTAGGTTTTTCTCCTTCTATAGATAAGAATGGTATTCATAGATCATCATGTCCTCTCTCCATGGTTGATGAGGTAAACCCTCCCAGTTTCTACAGATAGCTAGAACATAAAATAGATATGAGGACATATAGAAATTAGAGGCTTCCGTAGACTGGGATAACTCTTTATCTAGCTTTGCCGCTATTACTTCAACCTAGTCAACATATTTTCCATCAGTCAGAATAGTTTGAATGAGGATGTACATCCAGTCTTCCCACATTATGTCATTAGGTTTCCCCCTTAGTCTGTTCAACATGACCATAATATCTCTTACCTCCCTTACCAAATGGTCCATTTTTAGAGGCTTGGGAAGTCTAGAACCTCCTCTTTCAACTTTAGATAACTAGTCTCTGGCTATGTTGTTACTATAATCCCTAAAATTATGGAGAAAATCTTCTTTATCCTTTTCAAAATCACAGGCGACGTAAGTCTCTTCGGGGGGAATTCTCAGGGCCACCATTATTATTTGTCAGTTCACAGACACCAACATTTCTCCAGAAGGAAGGCAGATACATTTATTTACCCTATCATACCTATTTATACACTCCATCACCAATTTAGGGCATAAAGTCACTTCAGGAAAGCCAGCAGCTTCCAACAACCCACTTTCAACAATTTTGGCTGAGATAGTCTCAGCTTTAGCACTTCTAATTTTATGAAAAATCTCTGCAATGTCGTCATTGACAAGAACCATGTCCCGCATCTCTGGTAAACAACTACTTATAGGAGAAAACTTGTTCTCCTTTACAAATCTGGCCTGTAGGGCCGACTTACTAGAAGTACTCATGAATATTTCCAGCACAAATGATTCATAAAAAGATACGAAACAATGGGAATTTCCTTTCCTACAGCATGTAATTCTTAGAAATAGAAAGGAAAAAGAGAGAAAATACTTTGAGACTCACCGATGTTGACACTTCCACTTGCAAAGTAAAACCTTCAAAGAGCTTTAGTCCCGTCTAGCTTTCCAACAGAAGGTGAAAACAAAAATGGCAAAGAAAGGAAATCTTGATACATACATTTAAATTGCCTCTTTTAGTAATCATGATTACTTTCTGTGAATCAATGATTCCCGCCGTCAATAGCTGGCCATGTCAATAACTATACTTTTAGCTGAGTTGATGTCACTCCCCATCTTTTCAGAAATCAATTTCATAAATGCGAGTGAAGTTTGGCACGTGCCAAGTGTGTCCGATCATTATTGTATTTCTGAATCTTGAACCTTGAAATGTGAAGCGCAAAGTTCAAAGTTTGATATCTCTCATGCCTTTAGCCACAAATTGACATGGATAATAAATACAATGAACTGACACATGATGTGTGAGGGGAAAATGAATTATGAACACAAGAAGTTATGGTTCAAGATTCAAGACCTTAAAAATCATGACGTCGAGACAGAAAAAGATGTAAGCTAAAGAGGAAATGACAAATGTAAAATGGGAAATTGAACTTTGAACTTTGAAGTATTAAGTTCAAGGTGCAAAATTCAATATTACGTTACACATTTGATGCGGGCTGAAACACTTATTGACTAAAAAGATGAGTGTGAACTTGCAAAGCGGGAAATGTGAAATTGAACTTTGAACTTTGAACTACAAAGTTCAAGGTTCAAGGTTCAATATGCGACCCAACATTTTACATGTTACTTTGAGAAAAATTCAATCAACAAATTTTTGACCTAAAACAGGTGGCTCTGACTGGGGATAGGACCGTGAGGGATGAAACAACAAGCTCCAAAAGTCTCAGGTTCTGCACAAAACTAAGCCTACAAGCAAGCAAAAACTAACCTAAGACACAACAAAACAATATGTACATGAGAGACTGGAAACTTACAACTCATAAAGCTTGAGATATTGCCCATTAAAGGATAAGGGAATTTCTATTCCATCAGTATACTTCAATTTGAAAGAGTTAGGGCCGAGCTCTTGGCTAATCTCAAAGGGTCCTTTCCACATTGACTCAAACTTGCTGTGCGCTCCCCGGGGTTCTTGCCTTTTGTCCCACATTAAAACTTTATCCCCTGTCATGAACTTCCTGGGTCGAGCTCTTCTATCGAAGATCTTTTTTACCCTGGCTTGGTGATTAGTGATGTGATCTACAATATGCTCCTGTTCTTTAATCTTGCACAGATACATGATCCTTTTCTCCAGACCATTTTGGAAATGTTGGTCTTCAATCACGTTTTGTAACTTAGCAGCAGCTAGTTCTAATGGGAGAGAAAGCTGAGCTTCTATACCATATACCAGTTCAAAAGGTGATATTCCTATGGCTCTTTTTTGTGAAGTGTGATCTGCCCAAAATGCTTTGTGCAACCTTTTGTGCCAGTCTTTGGCATTATCGTCAACTAAATTTTTCATGATAGAAATCAAATTCTTGTTAGTTGATTCGGCTTGACGTTGCCCTGAGGAAAGTAGTCGGATGAGTGTGACAATTGAATTCTGTTATTATAATTGAAAAGATGCATTTCAAAAGAGGAGAGGTTTTGCACGTTGTTAGCCACTATCTTTGCTGGAGCTCCAAATCTTACCAAAATATTTTCTTTCAGGAAGGAACAGACTATTTCTGAAGTGGTTTTTCTCACGGGAATGGCTTCTCCCCATTTGGTAAAGTAGTCTATTGCGGTTAGAATATGAGTATGACCCACACTTGAAGGAGGATTTATAGGCCCTATGAAGTGTATACCCCATTGCTTAAATAGTTCTTCAATAACCATAGGCCTTAATGGTAAGGCTGCCAAATGAGGTTTTCTAGAGAATAGCTTACATTTTTCACACTGTGCTACCCACTTGTAAGCGTCTTTGAACATCCCAGGCCAATAGTAACAGTTCCTCTGTATTTTGAACACTGTTACTGAGGATGAGAAGTGTCTGCCGCAAGCTTCCTTATGAAAGGATTGAAGCAGTTTCTTTTGCTGATCTTCATCGACACACCAGAGGAACATCCCATCTAAGCCTCATTTTTATAATACATCATCAAAGATAACATACTTAACTTATTTTAATTTCAAATTCCTTTTTTATTTTTCAGTGAGGTGATCTGGACATTCTCCATACGTCAAATAAAAGGCCACATTTGAGAACCATGCATCTTTCAGTCCAGTAAATAGAGACAAGGGAATGTTATCTTCTAATTCTTCATCATTTTCCGCAATCAACTTACAGAGTCCCTGACCCCTTACTATTTTGGTAGGTTTGATTTCTAAATCAAACTCTTGCACCTTTGCCACCCATGTTGCCCTATTATTCATAGACACCTCTTGCTGAGTTAGAATACTCTTGACAGCTGAATTTGGGACGTAGACTACAGAGTGAAAATGCAGGATGTAATATCAGAACTACTTGACAGTGTTCACCACTGAAAAATCTTGCTTTTCTATGGGAGAGTACTTTAGCTCATGTTTCTTCAATGGCACACTCATGAAGGAAATGGGGACATCTTCACCCACTTCATTTTTCTACAATAGGACACTAGACATAGTATGTTTAGAGGCATAACAATATATTACAAAATCTTTTCAAAGTTCGGGTGAGACAACACCGAAGCTTGAGCAATCTCCTTCTTTACCTCATCAAAAGATTTCTTGGCCTCTTCGAACCATTTGAAACTTTTTTTCACTTAACAGGTTTACCATGGGCCTGGTCATTTCAGAGAATTTAGGTACAAATCTCCTCAAGAAGTTAATTTTCCCGAAGAAAGATCTTATTCCATTCCTATTAGAGGGAAAACACACTTTTTGTATTGCTCAGACCCTTTTAGGGTCAATCTTAATTCCCTCTTTCGAGACTATGTGACCCAGTAACTTTCCCTCTGTCACACAGAAGATAGACTTCTTGGGATTTAGTGACATCCCTTGATTTCTACACTCTTACAGAATGAGATTCAAATATTTTGCACGTTTCTTTCTCTTATGAGAGAAAACGGTCAAGTCATCAAGGTAGACCACAATTATTTTGTTCAGCAGGTGACCGAAAGAGGAATTCATGGCACGCTGAAAGGTTGCTCTTGCATTAATCAAGCTGAAAGACATCTGATTATATGTGAATGTACCCCAAGGAGTAGTAAATATTGTTTTATGCTAGTCAATAGGGTTTACACTAATTTGGTTGTACCCTGAAAAACCATCTAGCAACAACATCATTTCAAAACTTGCAACCATCTGCAAAATATGATCCATGTTGGGAAGAGCAAAGTTATCTTTCAGGCTGACTTGGTTCAAGTTTCTAAAGTCTACACAGATTCTGATTTTGCCATTTTTCTTGTGAACTGGTACTATTTTCGCAACCCAAGTAGAATGGTGAATTGGGTAGATTATTCTAGCACTCAACATTTTTTCCACTTCTCTAAAAATGGCATCAGAGACCCTAGGGTTATAGTTCCTCAGTTTTTTGCCTGAAGGGCTTGGCTCCATGTTTCAATGGGATGTGATGTTGAAACTGTCCATTTTTAAAATCCTTCAAGTCTTCATATGACTAGGAAAACACATCTTTGAACTCTTTCAATAATTTCATGAACACTTCTTTTTCTTCTAGATTACAACAAGTGCCTAGATTCACATATCTGGGTTTTTCATCACTACCTATATTTATTTTTCCAAAATCACCAGATTGCTTACCACTGGTCTCTTCAGTTTGACCGATGAAACAATTACCATGGTCAAATAGGATCTCCATTGTTATGAGGCCTTTAGGGATATGATTTCCCTTCAATTGCACAATATCTTCCCTTTTGCTCACCTGTTCATCTGCACAAAACTCCTGACAATTAAATTCTGAACCTTCAAAAAATACTAAGGATAATTTTTCAATACCCTATAAAAACATTAATACATGAGCGTCATTACTGAAGACTTGCCAAGAATTGGTGTTATCAGGCATGCTAGGTTGATGGACCAGTTCAATAGTGTAATGGCTATCATCAAAGTCAGGATGAGGGATTAATAAGGCTGCAGAGCCAGCTAAGATGTCTACCCTTGAATTCAGTTCTCTAGGCATCGCTTCTATTGAAAATGCGTCAAAACCCTTGATCTCATCCCAAACCCTATTTCTGTAATGCTTCATTCTCTCATTCCTGACCGCATATATTCCCCTCACTTATTTCACAATGAGCTCAACATCTCCCCTAGCCTTCAAAATTTTGATATTCTTCTTTTTGGCCTCCTGAATACTGAGAAACAATGCTTTGTATTCAGTCATGTCATTGGTATTTTCAAATTCCAATTAAAAGAAAATGACAACTTTTCTTCAAAAGGTGATATCAACACCAATCTTGCATCGGAACCCGTGGATGAGTAGCTCCCATCAAACTTGAGGGTCCAGATTCCTTCATTTTTGGGGGGTTCTATCTCTGTAATATCTTCTTCAGGAAAAATCACATAGTTAGCAAAATCTATTTCTTGGTATAAGATCTAGGCTCTGGGATCTTCAGATGGGAAAATAGTGTATTTTGACGTGGTCTCAGGTTGTAAAATTACCTTCTGATTGCCAATGAGAATTATTTCTTGTGACCAATCTAATTTAATTTCTCCTCCTAAATCTCGGCAGAAGGTTCGGCTTAAGAGCATACCATAGCTAATAGGTATGTTAGCCACCAGGATGGTTAACTTTAGCCTTTTATTGGGATAGGCGGCTAAAAAAACTTGAGAATCTTTGATTTGACCAAGTAATGGGACTTGTTTAGAATCCATCGAGTAACATTTGCCAAAGGTCTTTGTTAAGGGAAAATCTAGGGCTTTTGCTACAAATGAAGGCATTATATTGTCTGATGCCCCTGAGTCTATGATGCAATTACTAAGTTTATGACCATGCATGAACATAGATACATAGAAAGGTTCTGGTTTACCTAAAAATTGAGCAGGTTCTGAGGATTCTTGGCTAAGAATAGCTTGAGCATTTTTAGGGGAAATTGAATTCTGACTTACAAGAGTTTCGTGAGCAGACATAGTATTTATTTAATTTGCTACAACTTCAGGAGATGACCCTTTTAAAAAATTCACTGATTTATTCAACTCATTGGGATTTAACTTCAAATATTCAACAAGAGAAATCTGAATCTTGGAAGATTTACAAAAATAAAAAAAACCAAAGGAAGAATTAGGGTTTGATTTTTTTAAATTCTTTACCTCTGGTCCTGCTTTTTTGTCCATCTTTGAGCTACTACTTGGATTCACATGCTCCTTTTCTCTTTTATTTTGAAATGGATGCGAGACTCAATTGGTACTTTTGCTACCTTGCTGACCCCTAGTGAGCACAGAGCAAGAAGGTTCCTCCAGTGTAATTAAAATGTCACCACCAAGATCTGAATCACACTCATACTCTAGGTAGTAACTTATAGAGTCGCCAGGTCCTCCGGAGTTTTCTTCATCAGCAGGGATCTCCTGAATATTTTCTTTGTTAGCTTCTAGCTATTTGTATCACACCATTTCAGGACACGAATCTCCATCATGTTCATTAGTCAAATGAAAAATACACATATTCCCTTTTACAAGAGGGGGCTCAATTTGTAGTCTTTGCTGAAATGGTAGAGAATTTGATGATTTCCTTTAATTTCCTATCCCCTGACTTGGATATCCTGCGAGGAATATCTTGGTATGGAGCAGGAGCGTATTTTGGCATTTGTCTCTTTAGGGAAATCATATCATTAACTAATCTCTGTACTACTGGATCACTAGAGCCATAAGTAGAAGCTTGATTTGTCAATGTTTGAACATCTCTTCTCCATTTTCCTATTGTTATGAGGTCATCTTCAAGTTCTATTGCAAGGTTTTGGGCTGCAGCTATATTAGCCACCCTATCCCGTCTCAATTGATAGCTTATGTTAGGAGACATTGCATTGACAAAGAATCCTTTTTGATTTTCACCATTTGGTCTTTTAGCATTGGGGATCTGATATAGGATCTTGTTGAATTTGGCCATGAATTCCCTCATGGGCTCATGCATCTCCTTCTTTAATTGAGACAATTGGAGTAAGAGGGAGTGTTCATCTTCAGCAGATTTGAAACGAGCCTCAAAGGTCATTTTCATGGAGTTCCAATCAATAAATGACCATTCAGAAAATGGTAAAACCAGTCAGCAGCAGATTCAACAAGGGTTTATACAAATAACCTAATTGCAACATCTTCATGTTGGACAACTAAAATCCCACAAGAAATATTAAAAGTGTTCAAATGATCTTCTACAGAAACTTTACAATTACCATAAAATTTAGGTAATATGTCTCTATTCCCTTTTGGAAAGGGATGGTTTCCTCCTACATTTAGAGGACCTACTGTTGCTCCCCAAGGTTGGGCCATGATTGACTTTGGGAAGATGGTTACAATGGGTGGGATTTGAGTACCAGACAATGTTAAGGACTGCCAATTGGATTGACTTGAAGATGCTTCAGGGGAAACTTTAGGGGGAGAGGAAGGCCTACTTTTTTCTTTCTTCTTAGGGGTAAAGGTAATAGGAAAGCAAAAATGTTGCAATTCTTGATAAAACTTATCAAAAATACCTTCTCTCCTTTGGGACCTAGTATAAGGATGAGAATCCAGGTTTAAGGTCCTTGAAGGCCTTGAGATGATCTCTCAACAACAACATCTTCTTGTGCTATGGGAAGTACTCTCAACCACTCCCTAATCTATTCTTCCTCTTCTATCACCAGTTGAACTTGCTGATACTGCTAATAACTTTCCCTTACATTCCAGGCCAAAACAACTAAATCAGAAATAATGTCCTCTTGAGTATCTAAAAATTGTAAGTTAGGCTGAAGGATAGGGGGAAGTTATTCTTCACCAGGTATACATCAATAGGAAATACCATGATCTTCTCTCACATGGAAACAAAAATGCATACTAATTTTTTTAAACATGGTCCCCAGTGGAGTCACCAAAAAAGCTGTTAGTGAACAAATTTTTCCTTCTTCGAATATAACTATCAAAGACTCTTCAAACCCAAATACAGAAAGGAAAGAAATGCACTAACAATTGAGTGATTCACTCACAACCACAGTCTCTACATTCAAAGGTGCAGCTACCTTAGACAAGAAGAATTTTTAATAAAACCTTTTAATCAGAAAAATCTATTTTTGAAATATACTTTTGACCAGAAAGTATGAAAGGCTGCAATTCACACCACCATGGATAACTGATTAACTATTTGGAGATTTTAAAGATCAAAAAGATATACGAGCCAACTGACTCGAACCTTAATCAGAAAAATAACAAAATAATGGATGATTCATTAAGATAATAAATCTTGAAATATTACTGACTAAATCCAAAATATATTTCCATAGATCATAACAACATGTTCATTTAATTCCAACTGAAATCAAAACCACGCATTCCAATAGACCAACTAATCCACCAAATGCTAAAATCTGCTTATATTACCAACTGATAACATATATGTCCATATATTTGAAAATATACTGTATCATTACCACAAGAATAACTTAAAAACAACACAAGTAATAAAACTGAGTTTCTTTTCCAGAGAACTGACCCTCACTTGGTCGCCCAAAATATCATATATAGCCACACAAGGCTTCATTCAGTTTTTAAAACTAACTGCCTCAAAAATAGTAGGAACTTCAGAAATAAACTAAAACAGAAAACTACCTAGGAAACTAATTGTCCGAGTAGCCTATAGCAGCACCAGCATTGGTATTCATGGCATTTTTAATTGTCTTCCATTCCTCGAATGCTGCAGAGAAATTATGTCTCAGTTTTTGGTTTGGTTTGGCAAATGCTTCAAACCTTTGCAGCCAAACATCTTTGAAGTTCTGCATCTATTGGGTTTTTTTTGTAATCACCTTCAGATGTTCATCACCATAGACCACTGCCAACTCCACATGAGTTAGGATCGAATGATCAATCATCCTGATTTCTTTGGCAGCTTTCAAGTTTTCCAACTTTTTATGGAAGTAGGGCAGCACCTTGGACATTTCACCACTGGCTTCATTCTCTAGCCCAATGATCTTCCCTATACATTCATTTTGCACCAGTAAGGTGTCTCTTAGGTTGGTCTAGGATTCAATTATTTGAGATGACTCTTCTATCACCTATTCATATAATGAAATTTCCCATTCCAAATTCACTTTGACCACGAACAATGAATTTTCATCCATTCCAAGCATTGCCTTTTTAGAAATAAACTTATTTATACCATAGGCATAAACGTTCTCCATGTTATGCATCTCAATTTCTAATTCCCCCCTTTTCTTTTTCCACAACTCCACATCATTTTCCATTATATTTTGTAATTGTTTATATTTTTTCATCATATTATTTAAATTACCAACAAACCTAGTAATTTCTTCATTTACCTTATTCATCCATTTGAAGAAGGCTGTCGATATTGATCTATCCTTGTGTACCTGGTCTAGAAATTTCTAACTTTCATGGGATTTTACATCCAAATCAAAAGGGACCATTGTCAGCGGCTGCGATAGAGGATTATGAAGCTGTTGAATATACTTGGCCATTTCACAAAGGGCCTAGGTATGTGCAAGATCATGGGGGGCCAAAAAGTGGCGATGTAAAAAAAATCCACTTTTCACTCATCCAAAAGTGCATGAAAATGTTTGTTGACTTTTTAGTAGGCCTGGGTGTTAGTACACCTGGGAAAACCTGAAAGAAAATCACAAGCCTAATCAAGAACATGATTTTTTTGGATACATGATATTTTTGGGTACCTGAAAATATCAGGTACCCAATTTTTTCGGGTGCCCAAAACCTGTGGCATAAATCAAAACCCACAAGCTGCTTTCCTCATTTCTCTCATCATTTTGGGTTTGGAAAACGGCTAGAAATATCCTATACATAATTTTTTCAGGTACTTGATTGCTCCAACAACAAATTCAACTCCACAGTTTATCTGGTAAGTAAATTCTTGCTATATCTGGATTAATTTTTTTCATTTTCATGTTAAATGTAGTTTTTTTAGTTAAAATAAGGTTTTGTATTGATTTTTTTAATAATATATGAAATCAAGTTGAAATTTATATTTGTATATTATTTAATCAAGCATGGATGACAACAATGAAGATAATAACCCTCCCCCACCAAATAATGATCCCCAAAATAATCTAGAACCGCTTCAAAACCCTCAATCTTTAGAGGATTTGATACAAGAGAATTTGAACACTATACGAGGCTTCAAAAACATGTATAAGAATATACCTACGTTAGCTCCTATGCTTGCCACTCTAAATACCATTGTTGAAAATATTGACACCCTTATGCAACAACATAATGCTACTCTTCATTGGCGTGATGATATGCACACCCAATTTGATGACGGGCTTGACCATGATGGGATTGTTGCCCTTAATATAACTAAGGAAGATATAGCCTCCCTTTTTGTTAATCCTAAAACTAGATTAAAAGTTGACCCCAAAAATTCAAAATTATCAATAAAATGGTGCACAAACGAAGCAATGTGCACACACTTTTGGGATCGCTAGTGGATGGTTTTTGATAAACCACCACATAGAAATTTGGAGCTCCCTTTCTATTTCATAAAAAAATTGTATGCTGAGTTTGTTCTTGGTCACAATGTTAATTATTGGAGCATGAGGCCCAACATGGGCGTAGGCGGAGGAGCTCCTCAAACTAGGCCATTTGCCAAGTGCAAAAAGGCCACTACCTTTGTCCCCCCCATTGATGTCGCACCCCCTCCTCCAGTGCAACATCCTGATATCATTGTAGAGGCTATCTCATAGAGTATTAGGGACATTCACATGCTGAGTGATCAATTAATCATGCAGACCAGGTCATTGTTGCCTCCTGGTGTGGATGATGCTGGTGCATTGACATATGGTAGCAGTTCACATGTATGTGTGCCCCATAATTGCATTATGTGCAGGAATTTGTGCCTCAGACCATTTACTGATGCTGATACATATCAATATGTTATTGATGAGGAGGACACAAGAGATGTAGCTACAGAGGCTGTAACACCTCATGGAGCATCTACGTCTCATGAGAGTGCTGAGGAGGGGTACACAGAGCCATGGAGTCCTATTGATATGGTAAGAGTAAACATGATAAATAAATTTGTCACATGACTTATTTAATTTAAAAATAATTTATTTATTTAGATTAGTTTTAATGACTGCATGCGCTTATATATATATTTGGTCCATTTATGTTCAGTCGATGACAAAGGAGGAGTTGAGGCAGGTGGATGATTCCACACTTTTGGCCATTTCATTTGGCCTTGACACCTATATGGTATATTATAAATTATGTACCCATTAGTTTTTTTATATCATTTGGTGTACATGCTGAAATCTCTATCAATTAGAGCAATAAAATT
>MU225764.1:645127-658913 GCA_018584345.1 Thuja plicata
ACCTAAGGAATAAAGGTGTGGATAAAAACAATGTTGGTATCCCCAGAATGGAAACTCAGAGTAACAAAATCTCAGTGGCCATAGTGGAGCACATCAGTTTGCAAGCGGAAGATGGAGAATAAACAGGAGGACCCAAACTGAGAACCTTCAAATAGGCCATCCAAAATGAGAGGACGCTACTAGAGGGCACCCACTTCATCCCGACAATCTCCAGTATCTCAGAAGCAAATGTGAGAGATGGAGGTAAGATTTTGACGCCTCCCAGGCTCATCATTAAAGCTAATCCACAAATGATTGTGACAATTGAACAAGAAAAGGTTAGACTTAGAGATAATTTTGTATTCTTCAATGTTGTTAATGTCACCAAGATTTCATCTAGGAACTACCTTAGTGACTAGTTTCAGAGCATTTGGGGCCAAAAAATAGGTTACCATTTCTCGTATTGTAGGATGCTTCAAAAGGGTTTTTTTTTTATTGTTCTTCATCAACTCCCATTCTCAAAAAGCTATTATAGACAAACAATTTTGGAGAGTAGGCCCTTATGAGTTTAGATCCATCCCATGGTCACTCGAAGCTTTGCATAATGAAGTGCTGGCCCTGTCTAGCCCTAGATGGGTTATCCTTAAAAATATCCCTCCATTTTTGTTGAACCTTATCCCTCAGGCCCTCAAACCGGTTGGTAGGGTTTTGAGGATAGATCAATCTAATTTTCTCATTTCCCACACAGATGTTAGCATGCTCATTTTCCTTAAGCTTGATACTAATGCTCCTGAAACACTACGCTTTGACCTTGGTGGATGCCCCATTGATTACCCTATCACCTTTCTAGGTGGCATCAATAGGTGTTACCTCTGCAAGAAGGAGGGTCATAAAAAACATGAATTCCCTATCCTTAAAAAACATTCTCCCCCTCCTGTTGGAAACCCACCTCCTCCCCATTCCAATCCCCCTGCCCGAGACTCATGCAATTTTTCTGGTGTCACCACTGGACCTCCCCTACCAATTATCCCTCCTCTTCCCACCCCTTAGACCTCATAATGCCCTCCACCCACCATTGATAACAAGGCTGTGGACTAGATGCACAACTCAAAGGAAATTGCTGCCACCCTCGAAAAACTCAGAGGTTAATTTGATGATCACCAAACCACAAATGACCACACCATAATGGTTCCTGAGGCAATGTTGGATATACCAAATGCTAGTGAATTGGATTTTGGGTTAAAAAATTGTGTCCTCTCCCCTCTACCAAAGAATATGACTCTTAATGCTCAGTATATAGCACTGGAAAGAATTGAACACAAAGATGATAAGGTTAGATCTATCCCCAAGCCTAAATGGAAAGTGTACTCTATCCTCCCTCCTGGTCAAGCTTCCTCTGTTGACCACCCTACCTCCCTTGATGTATCAATTGACAGAGTTGGTAGACCTGGGGAATTGTCTCTCCCTTAAACTTCCCACACCATGATTGACCCTGGTACCCAGGAAAAAGAACTTGCTAGAGATAAGGTGAGCTATAACGAGTCCTTGGATGAGAAAATCAATGAATTCTCAGTGATTTTTATCCCATCACCTCCACCCCTCCCTCCCCTAGCTAATCAGTGGAGGTATCTTAGGAAGAGAATCTCAGATGTTCCCTCCTTTTCAACTAATGTAGTTAGGGTGTAAGATGGCTAGAAGGGGAACATTAATCTTGAGGAAGGAGAGATCAACAAAGATGAGGAGGAGTCTTGGAAAACTGATGGAGATAGGCTCATTTTTTGTTTAGACTCAGATAAAGAGAAGAAGGACATTAAAAAAAGGAAGAAAGAACTCGTGGAATCTTCAGGAGGGGCATACTTGAAGAAGAAGAGAGGGAGACCCCCTCTGTTGAGTGGTAATACCAAGCCCTACAAACAACCAAAGAATGATATACCCCAGTGTTTCAAGAGTTTTAAAAATCCCATGGACACAAATAAATAACCATTCCCTATGTCTTTAAACTTTGCATCCTGGAATGTCAGAGGATTGGAATCCTCTGACGTAAAATATGTTGTTAAAAGGTTTCTGCAACTACACAAAGAGATAGACATCCTCCTACAACAATAATTCAAGGCAGTTGGTTTTTCCCTAGACATATCATTAAAGTGCATATGGAAAGATGCTACAACATTCTCCTCTTATCACCAAAAGGTAAAAGGAGGCACCTGAATTATTTTTGGTTTGAAATGGAGGAGATTGATTTTATATTGGGGCTCCTCTCCATGTAATAGAGTAGTGTGGGTTACATTTAAGACTGATGAGGACATCTTTGGGAATGCTTGGTTTATGATCCAAATGAACACCATTCTAGGATTGACCTATGGAAGTGGATCTCGAACCTAGAGAACATACCTTGGATCCTTGCATGAGATTTCAACATGGTTGAGAGGTCTCAAGATAAGTAAGGAGGTTTGAAGTTTGATTGGAAGGGAAATGAACTGGTCTTTTGGAACAGAATGGTTTCTAAAATTAACTTTGTTGACCCCTTGGTAGATAAGAGAAAGGACTCAGAAGGGTTGTGGTTTACCTGGTTCAACTTCGAAAGAGGAGACAAGAGAATATACTCCAGGTTGGACAAGATCTACTTGAACAAACATTTATTAAGCTACCCCCTAGTTGTAGGGAATAATTGTGTTAAGGTTATCCCCTACATTCTCTCAGACCACCACCCTATCCTTTCATGAATTCACCTTATTTATAACCAAAAGGACTCACCCTCTAGTAAAGAAGGGTTTGCACTTAATTCCTCCCTTCTTAAAGATGAGGATGTGCAAGCTGCTATCAAAATCATTGCTTGGTACAATGAGGAGGTTGATCGATAGGGGTATGAGGTTGATAGATGGAATCAAACCACTAAATCATGGAAAAATATGCTTAAAATTATGGGAAAAAAGAAGGCCAAGGATGCAAGAGGTAAGGAGTACAAAATTTTGGAATAATGACAGGTGGCTGAGATTCAAACTCAAAGGGATCATTCTGAACCAAGGCACTTGGATAGAGTGATGAATTGTAGAGATTCACTCAGGAAGCTTCAACTGGCTAAGACTAGAGGGGTGAAAGTGAGAGCCAAGATTAATTGTCTCAACCTAGGAGATAAGGGATCTAATTTCTTTTTTCACACCTTGAAGAAGAAGGAAGAAATGGATAAGATTTCTTGCATTATGGACCAAGGGGTTACCATCACAAAATAGGAAAGGATAGTGGACTCCTCAAAATTTATAGTAGCCTTTTCACCTCTGAAGAGAATGACTCTATGGTTGCGGCTGGACTGAGAATCAAGGGGTTATGCCCAAGAAAGTTTCAGAAGAATATGCAGCTTTTATTGGTAGAGAACTCTCAATAGAAGAGATCAAGACTGCTATTCTTAGTATGAGCAATGATAAGGACCTAGGCCCAGATGGTCTTATAGTTGAATTCTATAAGTTTAACATTGAATGGATTAGCAGCAAGCTATTTAATGTTTACCAAGAGGCCATTGGTAGTGGTTCCTTAGGGCCTATGCTTAATTCCAACCTTATTATACTGATCCCCAAAGAAGGGGATAGACTGCTTATCAAGAATTGGAGGCCTATCAGCTTACTTAATGTGGGATATAAGATCCTAGCCAAAGCTCTATCCTTAAGAATAGTCAATGTGCTCTCTAAAGTGATTAATAATACACAAACCGGTTTTGTCAAAGGAAGATACATCTTAGAGAATCTAGTGACCTACTGGGAGGCTATGGATTGGAGAAAATCCTTAGGGTAGTATAGTTCCATGCTACTCATAGACTATGCAAAAGAATATGATCGCATTGAATGGAAATTTATCTTGTTGATGATAGAATGCCTGGGCTTCCCTCTCGTATTCTGTAAGATTGTATCCACCTTACTGCATGGTGCCATGGATGCAGTAGAGGTTAATGGTCACATATCAGCCTTCTTTGAGCTCAGTAGATCCATAAGACAGGGATGCCCCCTAGCCCCCTCCCTCTTTGTCATAGCCATAGATTCCCTTCACTACTTTCTTAGAAATGATACCCTATCTCCTCAAGTGAGGGGTATCTCTCTACCTAATAGGCATGAGGTATCTAATATTTAGTTTGCAGATGACACAACCATTCTACTTAACCTTGAAGAAGATAATATGAGACACCTTATGAACAAGTTGAACCTATTTTGTCTGGCATCAAGAAGTAAGATCAATATCTCCAAGTTTGTTATGCTTGGATGGGAAGATAACCCATCGAGGTGGTGGAACCAATTTTATTTGGAGTGGGGAGGCCCCAACCATATTGTGAGATACTTTGGAATTCCTTTCACTGTGGATCCTAATATCAATAGGATGTGGTGTTGGGTCAAGGATAGGATCCTTGGAAAACTGAGAAAATGGGATAGCCACTTCCTTTCCCTACCGGGCAGGATCTAAGTATGTCAGAAGATCCTGTCATATTACCCCATCTACTATTATTCCTCATGAATTTTCAGCCAGAATCAATTCAGCCTTATCCAAAGAGTTATAAGAGATTTCCTCTGGTCAGATGGGAGAGGAAACAAGAAACAACATGCTGTCTCTTGGGACTGGTGCACCAGAGAGAAGGTCTGGGGGGATTAGGATTGAAAGACCTCAGAACACAAGGTATAGCTCTTGCTATTAAATGGATTTATAAATCCTCTTCTAGAGAGGAACCATGGAAATTATTTTTATGAACAATCTCACTAGAGCTCATCCCTATAGGGTTAAGTCTTGGACCAATTTGTGCTACATAGACCTTCTTAGCATAGAGGATAATCTTTCTGTGAAAGGTTCCAATGTCTTCAAATCTTTGTGGAAGTGTTGGAAGTATGTTAGGACCTTCCTTTGTAACACAACCCCTACAGAGCATGGAGGATTGGTGTGTGGAGCCAAATCTCTCTGGTGTAATTTGGAACACAAAGGTAAACCACTTTCCCTACTCCAAGGTAACCTGTTTTCAAGATGTACTATAGGATGGGAATTTTCTCTTATGGGAAGAGATGGTAGTAAGAATTGGGTTTCCCAAATAATAGAAGAGAACTTTTTATATACTCTCCAGTGCCATTAACAAGCTAGGACTCTTGAAGGGGTGTTGTATACCTAACATATGCTCCTTCCAGATATCTTGGACATACAACTCTCCCCTCCACCTAATCAAGACTAAATACATTTACCACCTCCTCACCTAGATAAATGAAATCTTCACCCATTCCAATTCCAAATGGAAGCTTGACACTCCTTCCTCTGACTGGAACAAGTACTTCACGTCCATCTGAAGCAGACCTATTGAACCTAAAATCACCTATTTTTTTATGGTGACTCCTTCTGCACAAACTCCCCTTCAAGAAACCTGGGGGTGACCCCAACCTATGCACTATTTGTAGACAACCTGAATCTGTCATACATGTTTTCTTCGAATGTCTTTTTGCATCAAAAATATGGAGGATGTTTGGTCTCACCTATAAATCTCATTTTAATAACCTTCATGTCATCTTTGGTCGCATTAAAACCAACAAATATTCCTATGTTTTTTGGTCTATTCTTTCCTCTATTATATTGTGGGTTATTTGGAAGGTACACAATAATGATGTCCTTGCAAGGAAGAACATGAATCTTACTGAGTCTCTAAAGAGACTCATATATTTTGATGTTTCCTCATAGGTTACTCCTATCATTAAGATGAAGGAAAGTAAGTTCCTCCAGATCCTTAGGGATGGAGAAACCGTTATCTCTAAGAAAGATATATCCCATGGCTATACCACAATGAAACCTGGCCCAGATTTTGATGACAAACTTGCTGACTTCATAGATCAGGTGAAGAAGTCTAACCTATCTATAGGAGAAGGAGGAACAGGGATTGGAATAGACAACTGCATAGCCCACGAGATCATAAGATACACTATTGTGTCCCCTGACTCTAATGAGTTAGATTCTAAACATGATGTCCTATCTGATTAACCTTGATGTCTATTCTCCTAGATTAGTTGTCTATATAATTTTTTATATGAGTTGATACACTCCTCGATGCTGATAAATGTAAATTTTGAGCCTCTTTTTGATCTGGCTGGGTAGTCTCTTCCAGCCCTCATTGTAATACTCTATATTCACTATTGTTCCCTCATTTTTACTTATGATATGCAATATAAAAAGTCACGAAGTAAAATTTAGCCCCAAATACAACAAAGCTTTAAAATAATTATTTAACTTAAAAAATGCCAAAATTTGCTTCCACCTGATTAATGCCTAAAATGGCCTTCTAGATTTGATATATAGAAAACTGAGGAAACTAGGGTTTGTAAAGTGTAACCCTAATTAGGAATTAAATTCTAATTTAAAATTCAAAGAAATCACTTTAATTTCAATTTTAACTTAAATGAAGTTTGCACAACTTAACTTTATAAAATAAAGTTAGTCATAATTTATCAATAAAGTGCATGATAATATTTTAGTTAAATAAATAAATTATGCAACTTAAAGTAATATTACTAACTCAATTATGCAATTAATTTCAATATTTGGATTTAATATTAATTAAATCCCAATTATTATTTTAGACTTAATAATTAAATTATTTAATCAGATATAGGCATTTAATTAATATTTATTAATTAAATAACCATATAGTAATATTTTAACATTAATAAAGGTGTAATTATTTAACCTTAATAATTAACCTTAAATAATTATTTTAACCATAATAAGCCAAAATGTAACATCAACCTAAATGAATGCATTCAAATAGACAAAATCAATGAATCAAATACAACAAGCATACACATAAGGGATCATGAATTCACTTCATCTAAACGAAGTCATATAGGATAGTCAGTCAGATACTTGTCCATTCATAGGAAAAAATGTAGGTTTAGGATAAGGTTTTAGGCCTGAATGTTATCTCCCCTCTTTTACTATTGAGACATGTGTAAGGACACCCTCACTCCTGCCAGTTCATGGAATACAATGTACGATACCTGAAAACCTGACACACACACACACACACACACACACACATATATATATATATATATAGGAAATCGATTCATCTTGTCGATCTCACACGAAAGTAACTACGAATTTTTCCCTCTCCATACTAGACATGTCAAACATAATATGCACCATACTCATAATCCATGTAAATGCATAGACGGGGTCAGTATGTTAGTAAATCCATAAATATAAATAACATCATCATATGCAGATAATCAACATGAAAATGACCATAATCATCTATCAACACAAGATATCAGACAACTAACCAATGGCTCATATTATATCAATTCATAGTGTAATGTCATACATCAATATCCTCAAATATCACCAAAACCAAAACAAACTGAAATAACCAACACACACGTGAAATGTGCTTAATAGAGTCTAGCATCACAAACTGAAAAGAAAAATGTGTGGGTATTACATCCCCCCCTAAAATTAATCCTATAATCCTACAACAAAAATAGGGATATGAATCCCTTAAACTACAAGCATCTTACTAAGGCATATAAGACTCAACATGCAGATCCCACATGACCCTTCCCTACTCTATGGTTCAAACTTTGAGGATCATTCCCCAATGTAGGGGTATGAAATCTAGCTATACATCCTTTATTTGTAGACCCCATCATAGTGGCATGAAACTCATACAAAGGGTGATCAATGGCTGCAAACACTCTATGGCATCTACTGACATCCCCAACTGTAGGTTCTAAAGCTAATGGTCTCTAACCTAAAAAATATGTCGATCAGTGATAAAAATTGACAATAATGTGACCAAACTATCCAAAAAAAACAACCTCCTCTACTAACGTCTCCCCCAACTGAAGGTGCACTAGACTTCTAGAAACTACATTGAAAAAAATCATGATGCAAACTCTGAGCTAGTTGATCAGTCTGATTGCACTTGTTGTGCTAAATCTTAGAAAAGTTCCTAGAGTTAGAACCACCACCTTGAGGTAGCAGGGAATAATCCCCTCTACTTCTGGAATTGATTACCTTTTGAGAAGGTAGGAGGGTTTCTAGAGTTTCCATCTCCTTGAGACTGATTACCCCTAGACTTATAAAAAGAAGGACTACTAGACTGAACAACAGATTGGCCACCATGACCCAAAGAAAAAATTGTCTCTACCAACGTAGCCTTAAAAACTAAATCTTTGAGATTCTTAGGCTCAAAAACCTTAACCCCCCAATGATACGATCATTAAGTCCTCTAAAAATGTGTTGTACCAATATGGCCATGTTATTACCAAATCCTACATCTTGTGTGAGCTTGAAGAATCAATTCTCATACTCCTAAACGTTCATAGACAACTATCACATATTATGAAACTCCACTACATATTTTTTTCTCCACTAATTAGATAGAAATTATTCCTGAAAGTTCTCGAGAAACAACTCCTAAGTGATGGTATCCATGCTAAGCTCAAGTTTTTGTTCCTAAAATATGCCACCAAGTGGCTACAAAATTAGTAAGGTGCATAATGTCACATCTAGCCCTGGTATTTCTACCATATGATGCATATAAAAAATGATCTAAAATAATAAGCCATGTCTCTACCTCAGAGCCACTACCAGTGCCATCAAAGTGAGGAGGCCACGCTCTAAGGAGATCTCTCATGTGAATAGCTAGAACAAAATCCTAATCAACTACATGGTTGGACTCCTCCTAGGGATCCTATACCTTTCTCTCTCCTTAATCTAAGAATTATGAGATTCATCCTGCTTAATCATGATCTTCTCAGGTCCTAGATGATTCAAAATTTCCTACAACAACTGTCTAGTATGAGGTTCCTTAGACTCCACCTATTGCTCACCCCCATGCTCTTCCCTATTCTTCTCATGCACACTCTCCTACCTGACACTCGTAGAAGAGGTATGAATTATAGACCTTCCACATCCACCAACTTGGCCCCTACCTCAGCCTCTAGCAGTATCTCTTGTCTCAATAGGCATCTTTCCTGAAGTAACTAAGAGAAAAAAACAATAACTCAAAATGAGTAAAAAATAAAGACAAGATAAATGATCACAAAGCAATAGTCTGAAATACAAAAGAGTTATATGTCTATGTTTGGTTTCAAGTTTCAACTATAAGACACCTAATAGGCATACAAATTCCCAGCGTTCACACTCTAGAAACTTAGGCTCTGATACCAGATGTAACGTCTCACCAAGAAATCCAAGAGAATTTAACCTAAACATGATACTAAGATGACAATTTTTTTTTAAAGTTTACACAACACAAATGCGTAAGCGAGAATAACAAAAGATAAAGATAATGATTAAGTAAACAAGTAAAATTAACAATCCCAAGGGTTCCATGACATATAGTTACTTTTAAGTTAACTAATTTATGAAGAACAACCATAAAATAAGCTAACATGATAATATATTACAACTGAAATCATAAGATACAATTTCATATAACAAGATCACATATACAACTGATACACATTATGTGCATAAAAAGTCATCATCCACTGCACAATTTATAGGGTATGCAATAATGAGTAACAATACATAACATCTCCTGAATGGATGTCAACCAATATACAAATAAGATACACTATACATCTTACATGACAAAGAACAAGTCTCCAATGAAGTGCAAGAAGATAGAGAAATGACAAGAATCATCCAAGAATGAAGAAGAACATTGGATATCAATGGTAAAAGGAATCAGTACGTCCTAACCATGTGAAACCTAAGATCCACCCCACTGCACTAAGGATATAAACACCAAGCCCACACAAATAGGTATACAAAATAAGAAGGAATAATCTAAAGGTACACAAGGACATCAAATAGGTATGAAAATAAAGATCCTAGAAGCTCTCTATCTCCAGAAGGATTCTACACATTACTATCTAGGCACCTAAAACATGTAGGAACCTAAGATGCATATAAGTAAGTGTCATCACATATGTCTAACTCTTGAGTTTCCCTAGCAGTCTCTCTGGACCTCGACCCCCAAGTGACCATATGTGGTATATCTGTAAACCTCTCATACAAACAAGGATACTAACTATGTTAGACCTCTACATCACACTGGATGAGAAAGAATCATCTCATACTCCATCATGGCCTTAACTTGTGCTCAAGTCCATGGTGAGGAACATAGAACATTTTATTAATTCATTTTAAATCCCCATTAGTGTATTATGTTATCACTTATTAAGTTACTTAGAATGAGTTACCCTAACAACCACTCTAGGGTTTCATCCCCCATTACAAGTGACTTCCCATCTATACACCTAGGTAACGTACCCTAGGCTCATGTATCAACAGATATCACAAAGGTAAATATAACCTTCAAATCAGTTCCATAAAACAATAAGAAACTCACTGGTAGTCACATATCCAAAACATCACAAATGTACTCTCAAATGCTTGCAACACACATATGAGACCAACAGAAAAGAAGGATGAACAATATAGATTGAGATGATACTAAATCAGAAAACATGCAACTGAGAACATACATGCAACACAAAAATACCCCAAAACCTCTGGAGTTAACATCCATGGCCAGCTAACCCAAATTGATGATTAACAGAACTAACCACATAAAAAATCATCAAATTAGATTCACAACTTACAATAAAAAATAATTAATTAAAATCAATTTGACTCAATAAATTAATTAATTCTTTTATAAATAAAAGTTTCACAATTAAGTATCTTAATAACCTATATTTAAGCATACTTAACAATAAATATATTTAAAAATATGAATTATTTATTAATTGAGAAGTTAAATATATATAATTTAATAATTAATATTAATATTAATTAATTATTATATAAATTAATAATATTAAGTTTTAATTATTTTAATAATCAATATTTTAATTAAATATTATTTATTTATTTAATTTTTAATAAAAAATCACATTTAATAAAATGTGTTTGGGGGGTACGGGGGCGAGGTGGGCCGATGACCCCCACAACCCCCTCGCAACTACACCGTGGGTAACCCATGGGGTACCCTGCGGTGTACCCACCGCAGTACCCTCGCGACCCCCCACTACGGTGGACTGTCGTAGTGGTTTGTGGTTCTACCTCAGCCAATGTTTTAAGTTTTTTTTAAAATTTAATTTTTACTATACAATTTTGGTTTATAAAACTTTTATTATATATATAAAGAAAAGCACAAATATATTATATTCTTAACACACACACACACACACACATGACATTTATTGATAAAGTCTTGCAGGCTTTTGGCTTTGGAGAAAGAATCTGACATCTTATCCATCAACTCATCTCTACTACTTCTGCTGCTATTATTATGAATGGATCTCCTACTCAAATTTTTAGACCAACTAGGGTTCTAAGACAAGGAGACTCAATTTCTCCTATTCTGTTTTCTATCATGGTAGAATGCCTTGGGAGGTACTTACATAATTGGTTCAATAGGGATAAATTCAAAGGCTCAGACCTTCCTCCTCAAATCTGACTTATTCTCATGAGAAATTTGTGGATGATACCATTATGATGGGGTCATCTACCATCAAGGAGGCTCAAATTATGAATATTACGCTGGATATCTATAGTAGAGCGATGAGTCATCTTGTTAACTGGAAGAAGAGCTTTCTTTATTTCTTGAACACCTCGACAGAGAGACAAAGGAAAATCTCTGAAATCTTGAGATGCTCAATTTCCACCCTTCCTTCTACCTACCTAGGGTTCTCCCTTGGTCTGAAAATGGATGAGTATTTTTGGAACTCCATTGTTGATAGATTCAATAAAAAGCTTGCTGGTTGGATGGGATCCCTGTTAAGCCAAGCTGGAAAACTTCAGCTCCTGAAAGCTTCACTTCAAAATTTATCAATCTATGCTCTCAGTCTTTTCAAAATTCCTTCAAAGTATGTTGATATCATTTAAAGGATTCAAAAGTACATCCTTTGGTCGGGAGTGGAGGATAAGAATTACCTTCCACTTATCACTTGGGATAGTGTTTGTAAGCCTAAGAAGATGGGATGCCTTGGTATTAAAGGCATTAAGTATTTAATAAATCCCTTTTGGCAAAGTAGGATTGTAGAGATTATAAGGAGCCTAAGGAGTGGAATCAAATCTAGAAAAGTAAATATTTTTCCCACTTCTCTTCTATGATTTATTTCATTAATTTAGATGATGTTTTCAATGGTTCCTTTATTTCAAGAAATATTCAAATGGTGAAGGATACTAAAACTTTAGGCTTGAGATGGAAAGTGAGAAATCAAAGAAGCATATATTTCTAGGAAGACAAATGGTTAAGAGATAAACCTCTGGAATGCTATCCCAAATATGAGACCTACAAAGAAGTGTGCAAGAAAACCTTTGGCTATATGTCATCTAATTACTAGCAGGGCCAATAGTGGTCTCATTTCTCCTCTATTGATATGACGTTGACCACACATCAAACCTTGGCCAATGGGGCTACTCTAAGGGATTATATTTAGGAATCTAATATTTTGGATGCCAATTCTTCTGGAAATTTTTTAGTGTCATCCACCTTCTCTTTGTTGGTTAATAAATATTTTGGTAGTCCTCATTTCTAGTCCAATGTGTTGACGAGACTTTGTGATGACCTCACCAACATGGGGAGTTGTCACTGAATACCATAGTATCGACCAACTTCACCTGAAGAGGATTACTAGAGAGCGAGCACTCCTGACCTTCAAGTACTTGGTAGTCGGGTCATGACGGTGCGGGGCTAGCTAGTTTTGACTCATCAACCTCTGAAACTTCCAACAATAATGGGTTTCCTACAAGCATTCTTTATATATGGTAAAGAAAATATCAAAAGATAAGACAATGTTAATATAAATCTCTAGCTACAATCATGATATATATCTTCTTCACATCAAAAAATTTGCAGATGAAAGTAAATAACAAATACTAAGCATACATATAGCTATCAATCACACATATATTAGTAGGGAGGTAAGATATTTCATCAAATCATTGCAGAACTGGAATAAAGCACATAAGGAAGCATACAATATGAAATCTTTTGCTAACTCTAGGATCAGAAACAACATAGAGTGTAGTGCTGAATGGTGTTCCTCATTCTTTCATTAACTTAAAATCCAACATCATTGGTAGTTATACTAGTGGCTCCAGGGGAACATTAATCTACTATGAACTCTAAAGTAAGATAGCTAAAAACTAGAAACTTGTATTACTTGTGGAAATCTAAATCATCAATTCGCTGACCCTTGGAATGATGTAAGACTTAAGTACATAGGGAACTAATCCTATGCTAGCTATTTACATTATATTACAATATTTACAGCCGGTACTACCTATGGTGTCAGAATTACCATGATATAATACAATCATTTGAGAATAAAAGAGAGGAAAGAAGCTCTGGGAAAGCCACCATCACAAAAAGTGCCTTTGTACTTGTAGATGTGATGGTGCTCTTTAGGAGACTTGAGCCATATGCCCCCATTAATGCATCTCTGATTCTTGGTGTTCGAGTAGTGTAACCACCTGAATTTGGTCTGTCGCAACTATGGACCCTATTTACCCTAAGTGTGATCATACCCTCGATTATGTCCAAATGACCCTGTTACTGCTTGGCATAATCAATTTAATATCCTAGGTGATTTTTATCACTGATTTATATTAACTATTATAGCCATGTAATTCAAATCAATTTTGACCAACCAAATCAAATCAAAAATCAAATATGGCTATAGTATTTAATTATAAAGGAATTAAATAAATCCCAAAATCAAATACCCACTTGCAAATAACCCATTCTCCTAGCCTATTTAATTTAATTAAAATGGCT
>MU225764.1:695270-707405 GCA_018584345.1 Thuja plicata
TAGGAATTAAATAACTCCATCATTTAATTAAATTAGCCATGGAAGGGTGATTGGGTTGGATTTGATCCTTTTTGATTTGAACTATACAATTGAAAAATCAATTGCATAATTTGATTAATCCCTTTAGCCTTGAATTTAATTATTTGATTTCATGATTATTTCATCTTTTAATTTGATTTGAATTTTGTTCCTTTGATTTGATAAATGTCCATTTGATTTGCATTGAGATGATATTTTGAAGCATTTGGCTGAGATTTACAATTTGAAATGCTTGAGATACACCTAGTAAATTTTAGGTGTCTACAACTACTGCTTCCATACGTCATAGTCATCCTGACAGTTAACCCAAAATTCTTCCAAGCGTTAAACATGGGGGTTGATTCCCTAGCACATCATCCTTTCTAGTCGCCGAAGCAGATCATAATATTTGTGACTGAAAGAATACTTAGCTAAGTTGAGGCTACTTAGATCATTTTCTACTTCTCGGGCCGCAACGAGGGAGAAGGTGTAATTACTGCACATGAATGGAAAAGGAGTAGAGGTGAGTTTCTTGGTAGCAGTCAAAGCATGCACCTCCAGAATCTTCCTACAAAATTCTAACAAAATAATCCTTTCCCCGTAATGTTTGGTGAATAGGAAGGGTGTACTAGAAAATCTGGATACCAAAATATAGGTTTACTGGGAGAACTGAATGAAGTAACATCCCCACATGCCCACCAAGGCCATTGCCTATGGGGACATCTTGAATCCCCAATCATCGATGATCACCTTGATCCTATGGAAGATGAAAGCATCATTGAATCTACAAAAATGGTGGAAACTCTGATCCCACTGAATCTGGGGGGAAATAGTCCCATGAGAAGTTCCATCCCCAATAATACCAACTGTAGTTAAATCCTAGATTCCTAGATTCTCTCAGGCAAGTGACTAGAGGATGTAGAAGTTCATATAGACTTTTTTTTCTTCATCGACCTTCCTCATTTGGATGTGTACATGCTTGATGATGATGCCAGACCAGTCAAAGTGTGCCTTGTTGGTGGTCATACCATATAAAAAGTAGTACATCTAAGGGGAGAATTCTCGAGCATGGGGCTCCCCAAAAATCCTGCATAAAAATATGATTCCTGCCTAGATAGGCACCTTGAAGTCAAAGCGAGTGATCCAAAAATTAGTGCTAAAACTCTTTTTTACACTAATTTGAATTTCAACATTTCTTCAATTTTTTATATCTACTTTATTGAATAAATAACATTCAATAAGTAATTTAAATATCTAAAATTGAGCAAGAATCATAATAACAAATAGACCATACACTACAAGTTGATAACAAAGTTCACCCCTTAAGGGCTACATCTTTGGGTCCACTTCAAAGGCGCAATTGATCCATTAATAATTGATGGAAAAATACATCAAATTTCCTTCATACAATAACAACCTGCAAATAGTCTTCTAGATTCTTCTAGGAAGATATAAACTCACATAAAGTTTATACAAATTCTCTCTACAAATAAAAAGGCTATTAAAAACCTTTACTTCTCCAAAAATTCTTATACTAATTAATTCTGGGCACTTCTCTACCAGAAATAGGTGTGTATTACAATGGCAATACCCAGCCCTTATATAGGCAAGGTTACAAGTTATAGTCTTCTCATTGCATTTAATTTTACCTTTTAAAAAAGATATAATTTAAATACATTTTCACCCAGATTCAAACACATCTGCATGTTTGGTACAATGGATAAAGCTTATCCTCATATTTATGAGGTTGTTGGTTCAAATCCACAAAAGAGCATCCTTTATTGAGTTTTTCCTCCAGCATTGGGCCATGCAATAAAGATAAAGTGCTCCCATTTAATTCCAACATCCACATGTGTGGTGCATTGGTAAAGGTGTTTTTTGGGCATGGGGTAGGTTGTGGGATAAAATCCCACCCAATCCAATTTCTCATTAAATGCAACTTTACCATCAACTTTAAATTTAAATGAGCCCATATGCATGCATGTGAAAGCATGTGGAGTAATAATGAAAACAATAAATTATCTTGAGTAGGTTGTGGGTTCAAATTCCACTTAATATATTCTTAAATTGAATTAAATTTTGTCCACATGTCATTATTTTATCATTCCATGTGTCATCCACATCATTCCACATGTCAATATGTCTGTGTGCCACGTGCGAATGTACCTATGTTATGCATTCATCTTCTAAAGGCCATAACTTTTGCATATGATGTCTATTTGAATCTATTCAAAATGCGTTGGAAAGCTCTTAATGAGATCTATAATATGAAGTAATTTTAATTAGTATTTAAAACCATCAATTTAGATTGATTATGGAGGATCATCCTGGATCAATCCTCCCCACTAGGAAGCTTTTGGACCACCAAAAGTTTGATCTTATTCAGAAAGTAAGTGAGGGTATAGTTCCCTCACTCTTTTGATTTATATCCATTGTGATTTACTTGGATGTATTCCTTTCATTCCTACCCAAAGATATTCCACATCACCTATTTGTGAAGTTCTAATCCTTCTATCAAGAATAACATCTTCCTGTAACTTATCAAGATATTTAGGAGCAAAATCATCAACAGAAGGAATTGAAACATTCTCAACTTGATCCATGATCATAGGAGGCTCATATAGCTTCAAGTTTTCAATATTTAATACTAAATACATCTGCATATCTAATCAGAAATCATTATTACCAATCTTTTCCATGATTGTAAATGGACCATACCTGATTGGTTTGAGCTTTTTACCTTCACCCTTAAGACGTTCTTTGCTGATGTATAACCAAACTTGATCACCAACTTGGAAATAATGATCAAATAAATGATTGTCATGCCTAGCCTTATACTTGGCTTGGCTCTTCTCCAATTTTTCCTGCACAACTTGGTGAACCAATTGGATCTTCTGGATGAACTTTGCGGCTTTGTCTGCATCACTATGCTCATCCGCTACTGAATATTTCCCAAAAACAAAATCCAAAGGAGACTTAGGAAAATGACCAAAGCATGTATCAAAAGGAGACCTTTGTGTAGAAGAATGTATGACACGATTGTAGGCATGTTGTACATAATGCAAATGTTCATCCCAACGCTTAGGATGCTTGCTACAATATCCTCAGAGTAGATGTACTACTGTCTTGTTGACCACTTCTGTCTGTCCATCAATCTATAGATGGAAAGCAATACTTTTCTGAAGCTTGGTATCCATTAATCTCCACAAAGTTGACCAAAACTCCCCAAGGAATCAAGAATCTTGATCAGATACAATGGATGTTGGCAAACAAAAATGAACCCAAATATCCTAAAAAAATATGTGTGCAGTCTTCTCTCCTGTAATCAGTTTTGTACAAGGCACCAAGACACACATTTTTCTAAATCTATCCACTACCACATAAAGTAGTCATGCCCTTTTTTAGACATAGGTAGCCCCTCTACAAAATCGATAGATATACTTTCCCATGGACGAGAAGCTACTAGAAGTGGCATGTACAAACCTAATTTTTTGTTACTGGGCTTGCTAGTCGCACACATGACACAACCCTTTACATATATGGACACAATTTCATTCATCTAAGGCCAATAACAATAATGTTGTAACTGAGATACTATTTTACCTACACCAAAATGGCCAGAAATGAGAGAAGTATATGCTTCTCTGATTACATGTTATCTTTCATTCCTTGGAATACATAATTTACCAAGATGATAAATTATTTTACCATGAACATGATAATCTAACTCTTTTACTTTATTACCATGGATTAGTGTTTCATATACATCCTTGAAATATTCATCTCTAACATATTATTCAATATAACTTTCATGAGCTAAAGCACTATTATGTAGAATAATGGATGCATTAATAGGTCTTGATAACATATCAACAACTTTATTTTGTGTACCTTTCTTATACTTGATGACCAAATGGAATTTCTGAAAGAATCCCATCCACCAAAAATGTCATGACTGTTGTATCTTGGATTGTGATTGAAGATATTGCAAAGGTTCATGATCTTTATGGATGATTATCTCTTTTCCCATCAAATAATGTTTCCACTTCTTCACACTCTTAACCAAAGCATACAATTCTTTTTCATAAGTAGGATAGTTTCTCACTACACCACTGAAGGTCTTAGAATGGTAACAAATCAGCTTTCTTTGCTGTATTAACACTACTCCCATGGCATAGTCACTTGCATCGGTTTCAATCTCAAATGGTTGTTGTAAATTTGGCAATGCCAAAACTGGGGCTGTACTAAACTTCTTTTTCAAAGTTTCAAAGGATTTTTGTTCTTTGCCTCCCCACTCAAAGACTTTCTTAGTACTTGTCAAAGCATGTAAAGGAGATTCAATAAATGAAAATTTAGCAATGAACTTCCTCCAATATTGAACTTCTCCTAGGAAGATCCTAACTTCAGTAACATTATTAGGCTTAGGCAATTTACTGATGGCTTCAACTTTAGACGGATCAATTTTCAATTCACCACCCCCTACAATATAGCATAAATAAACTAAATATGTTTTTCCAAATTCACACTTGGACATATTTACATATAATCTCTCATTTTTCAAAACATCTAAGACTTTCCTAACATGTATTACATGATCTTCCCAATTTTTACTGAAAATCAGTATCTCATCTAAGTAGACTATTACAAAATTATCTATGAATGGCATGAATACATCATTCATAACTCGTATGAATGTGACAGGAGAATTACAAAGCCCAAAGGGCATAACTAGATATTCAAACAAACCTTATTTTGTTTAAAAAGCAGTTTTCCAAATATCACCTTCATAAATTCTAATTTGATGATAACCACTTCTTAAGTCTAACTTACTGAAATAGATTGCATCCCTTAATTGATCTAACAAATCATCAATATGAGGAAGAGGGTAACGATTCTTCACCATGATTTTGTTCAATGCCTAAAAATACACACACATTCTCCATGTACCATGTTTCTTTGGTACTAGCACAATAGGTGATCCACATGGAGAAGTACTTGGTCAAATGAATCCTTTCTCAAGTAACTCTTGCACTTGCTTCTTGATTTCTTCAATCTCAATAATTGATAACCTGTACATACCAATGTTAGGAAGAGGGACATCTTGCTACAATTGAATCTCATGTTGTATCTCTCTCTTGGGAGGTAATCCTTGAGGTTCCTGAAACAACTCATTATAGTTAGAAACAATCTTAACTAACTCATCTTTATGTTTAGGATCACATCCTTTGAAAGCATTGGATTTATCCTCATCCTTTTCTTTTACAATCATGGGTACAATTTTTTTTCTAGAATTTACAAGTCTCTTCATTTATCCTATAGTAACAAGAGAAAAATTAGTCTTCACACGATGGGCTCTCACAATATACTCAATCCCATCTTTTATTAGATGATACTTGTTCTCCTCTCTATAGAAGATAGCTTTTCTATCATACAAATATGGACTTCCCAAAACAATCCCACAAATATCTAGTGGCACAACATCCAATTCTACCTCATCAGTGAATTTAGACGTAATTGCAAATCTAAGCTTACATTGTTTAGACACCTGCAACTTAGCATTTTCACATACCCATCCTAAAGGATATGGTTTTGGATGAGGCTTAGTTTCAAGTCCCAATGTATTAACAACTTCTTCAAAAATAAGATTAGCTTGTGAACCACTATCAAATAGTGTATCAATTTTTGTATGTTTTGAGATGACTCTGATATGAAATAGCTCACTTCGTTTCCTTTCATCATGTATAGTTTCAGATTTTGAAGAATGAGTACTAGAGCTAGAACTAGAAATAGAAGAAATACCTTGTAAACCCATGGCAATGATCTTGGTTTCATCACCCGAATCTGATCCAAGATCTTGTTGGCTTGTAGCAGTGGTCTTCTTATCACCCCTCTTGTTCCCAAACCTTTTTGGTCTAAGTTCTAGATGAAGCCTCCAGCACTTTGCCTCCTCATGTCCTTCCTTTTTTCAATGTGAACATGTGGGCTTCTCACTTTCTTTCTTCATTGTAGTTACTCTTTTGACCTTTCCCTTGCCTTTGTGCTTTCTTGTGACTGCTGGATCTGGCTTCTTGGAGAAGTTCTCATGAAAATTCTTTCCTCTTGACTCAATGTGAGTAGCTTGGACATAAATTTCATCAAAATTAGTTGGGTTAAACATGATAATAGTATGTCTCAAATAACTCTCTAACCCACCAATATAATTCAAAAGAGTTTCTTGTGTATACAAAGGAATTCTCAATGTTAATGCACTCTTTCTAAAATCTTGTGTATAATCTTGCACACTTTGTCCTTTACCTCGTCTTAGATTTTTCTAATCCATTAATGCTTGTTGCATGTATTCTAATGGATAAAATTGCTTCTTTCATGTAGATGTAAATTCATGCCAAGAAGATAGCATTTTACCTTTCATGCAAAGATCTTCTTGAATCTTACTCTCCCACCATATCAATGCAGTACCTCCTAGTCAGAGAGTAGCCAACTGAACCTTGGATCCTTCATCCTCAATTCTTTGAACCCTACAGTAGACTTCAATCTAATTAATCCAATTATCCATCTTTTCTGCATTAAGCTCACCATTATACATTGGCAAATCAAAATTTACATCTAATTTTAACAAAGGTAATTTAAAATCAGCCTTTTCTATATCCCTTTTCTGAGATGGAGATGAAGGTGGAGAAGAAGTAGAAGGAATAAGAGGACTTGGAAGAGAGTCTCCACCAACTCCTTCATCCTTAACTTTACTAGTGCCTTCTCCATCTTTCCTTCTTTATTTGTACAACTCTTCCACCATGGCCTTCATGTCGAGAAAAGCTTTCTGAAATGCCATATCACAATCAAGGCTTTCTTCTCCAACACCTACCATTACTTGTCATGGAATTGTGCATCTTGTACAAATCTTAGGATTATACTCTTCAAGCGATCCTTCTCCACGCTTGAGCTTAGACCTAGTTAGCATTCAACAAAAGTGCTTGCAAATCCTTGATCAACTGCTCTGATACCAACTTGATCCAAAAATTAGTGCTAAAAATATTTTTTACACTAATTTGAATTTCAATATTTCTTTACTTTTTTATATCTACTTTATTGAATAAATAACATTCAATAAATAATTTAAATATCTAAAATTGAGCAAGGACCATAATAAAAAATAGACCATACAATGCAAGTTGATAATGGAGTTCACCCCTTAAGGGCTACGTCTCTAGGTCCGCTTCAAAGGCACAACCGATCCATTAATAATTGATGGAAAAATACATCAAATTTCCTTCATACAATAACAACCTGCAAATAGTCTTCTGGATTCTTCTAGGAAGATATAAACTCACGTAGATTTTATACAAATGCTCTCTATAAATAAAAAGGCTATTAAAAACCTTTACTTCTCCAAAACTACTTATACAAATCAATTTTGGGCACTTCTCTACTAGAAATAGGCGTGTATTACAATGGCAATACCCAACCCTTATATAGGTAAGGTCACAAGTTCAAGTCTTCTCATTGCATTTAATTTTACCTTTTTAAAAAGATATAATTTAAATACATTTTCACCTAGATTCAAACACGTCTTCATGTTTGGTGCAACGCATAAAGCTTATCCTCATATTTATGAGGTTGTTGGTTCAAATCCACAAAAGAGCATCCTTTATTGACTTTTTTCTCCAACATTGGGCCACACAATAAAGATAAAGTGCTCCCGTTTAATTCCAACATCCACATGTGTGGTGCATTGGTAAAGGTGTTTGTTGGGTGTGGGGTAGGTTGTGGGATCAAGTCCCACCCAATCCTGTTTTTTATTAAATGCAACTTTATCATCAACTTTAAATTTAAATGAGCCCATATGCATGCACATAAAAGCATGTGGAGTAATGGTGAAAACAATAAATTAACTTGAGTAGGTTGTCGGTTCAAATCCCACTTACTAGGTTCTTAAATTGAATTAACTTTTGTCCATGTATCATTATTTTATCATTCCATGTGTCATCCACATCATTCCACATGCCAATATGTCAGTGTGCCACATGTGAATGTACCTATGTTATGCATTCATCTTCCAAAGGCCATAACTTTTGCATACGATGTTCTTTTGAATCCGTTCAAAATGTGTTGGAAAGTGCTTGACGAGATCTATAATATGAAGTAATTAATCAATATTTAAAACCATAAATGTAGATTTATTATGAAGGATCCTCCTAGATCAGCGAGGGATATCCACCCATATTTTCTTGAAATCCTAACACATGCATTTTAGCCATTCGACATTGAGGTGATGTCAGGCTAGATCATCTTCTCCCTCAAACTTCTCAAGGGAAGTAGCCTTGGTGAGAATAGCAGCATCTGAGAAGTGCGGGATGTGCTAGCCTATGGTGGTGGTATCACGGTCCAAAGAGATGATGGGAACCAGGTAACCAAAGGGGTTGGAAGAACCCAGCACAACAATCAAACTACCTGGATTGTAACATCTAGCCAAGATAAAATTTAGCTCCGATGCTTTCACTGAGTATGGAAAACCAGCCGCTTGAATGATACCAGATGTCGCTAAGTTAAGTGAGGTAGACTCATTTTCCCATCGTAGTTAGTAAATTGCTTGAATGAGGCCCTTAAATTTGGCCTAGGTAACGATATATGTGTCGGTGATCTCTTTAAGTGAAGACTCAATTTAGGACCCCAAGATCATCTACCTTTATTATATTTATGGGTTAACGGGAGCTTCGCCAATACCCGTTCCACTTTGTTCTTCTTATTGGTGCCCACAGGGGCATTCAAGAGTTCAGGGCTCCCAGGAGGTGAGAATTCTAAATCCATTTCTTTCTTTCTTTCTTTACCCTATACCTACAAACTGGACAACTGTCAATATATAAACATAAAAAGGTTTCGGGTTTTGGAGGTCTCGGGCGTGATTTTAATTTTCCACCTGGAACATAAAACGTTAAAGCATTTTAAAATGAATCATATGTCCAAAGAGTGCATGCAATTTTAATACACAAAAATTTACTTGCACACAAAAGACCAGGAATGATGACCAAAAGGGTTAGATGGGGTGAATAAGTATGCATTTACTGATACACTCGGCATTAGCTTGAAAACAAAACAATTGTCAATGACAAGATATGTATCCTATCTACTGTACTCTAACATGTGCATTCCCACTTGGCTAAGTAATGATATTTATTAGACAATTGTTCTGGCACAAGTGGCATGAATGCCACTTGGGACAAATCATAAATTCTTGTTTGTGGGAACTAATTCTACTATTAAGATGGAAATGAAGGAGGAGAGAGAAATATTAATGACCTGATAGTGATATGGCCTCTACAACTGACATACCCATCACCTCGACACCCAAGTTGCACCAACTAGATGTTAATATGAATTTAGAATAACTGAGAGGGGGGATGAATCAGTTATCCTCAAGTCTAGATGTGCCCATATAAAACTTTAAATCAAGTTCAACAACTCAGATCTACTCGGTAGCAATAAACAATAAAAGTGTGTAGTTTACTATACTAATGAAATAAGCTTGCAGAAACTTAACAGTAAAAAAAAACAATAACATTCATACATTTTGACACCATGATTTAACGTGGAAACCCAATATGGGAAAAACCACCAGTAATATGCTACCAAAATTTTATTCTTCTGAAGTAATGCCCTGTGAGGAGCCAACCCTGTTAAAGGTTACAAAATACACTATCAAATGTGACCTGGTTAAAGGATTTAATCACCCTGTTAGGAGTGGCCTTGTTAGAGGACTTAGAACATTCCAATCTGAATGTCACCTTGTTGAAAGGATTTATACGATGACTATTAGGTCAACCTGGTTAAAGGATTTGAACTGATACAATGGCTAGAAAGTAATCAGTAGGTGTGATCCGATACCTTACAACTTACTTTGCAAATCTAGATCTAGTTTCAACTCTAATGCTAATTAACTGAGTGGTCTCCATTCTCATCTCAAACTTCAGATCTTCTTTGAAATCCATCAAGCAATCTCTCTCTACTTCTCTTCTTAGCCTTCTCTATTAGGTCTTGCCAATCAGCCAATTAACCATGCAACACTTTGCATTACACTTCTCCTTACACTTGGATACCATAACAATAACCACAGTAGGTTATATTATACCTCTTCATCTAGGTTAGATAAATCTTTTTCCGCTTAACAAAGATTGTAGATCTTAGGTTAGGATAGATCCAACAGATCTTTCCATCTTTACATTTAATTTAATTCTCCAATACAGTCATTAATTAACCATTTAATCCATACACTAATAATGGTGTCCCATGCATTAAATGAATATGGACCAATCTTAATTAATAATTCAAATCCCAATAAAATCAATTATGTCGACCATAGATCACAAATCTCATTAATAATCAAAATACTGTTGCTCGACTTTTCACTATCTCCCTTGGCATTTCACTGGCGCTCGGCATCATCTTTTCTTTGCTTAGCATCACCATTCACTTTGCTCGACATCAACCTTCTAGTGAACTGTCAGTGCTAGATAAACAACGTATCACTTTTCCAAAGTGCCAAATGATCAAGTACCCTGGTGTATACTCATAACTCAACCATTTCCTTGGTCTTCTTGTTATCCCATTCTTTTCAAATCTTCATCAATCAATGGATAAGGTACTCAAACATACAACGATAGTCTCACCAGTTAAGGTTTGACATCAATAACAAAATAACAATTGTCTACATTGTAGCAATATTTCCAACAATCTCCCTCTTTGGCATTGATGGCAACACTAAACTATAAAACAATAATTTTTAACCAAAGTTACCATACAATCCAAGAAGTTCCTATGTTCCTGATATGAAAAAATCTTCATTAATGTCTTTAGCTTCATTCTGACTCCCTCTGTGTCTATAATCACACTGATATTTTTTGTTACTATTCAGCTCCCTCTTTCAGTAATATCTCCCTTATATCTATTGTTTTCTTTGTTGTTTTAGCAATAATCTCGCTCTTTGACAACAATGCCAAAGATGTTAACATCTTCATCATGCAGATACTTCTATTATAATCTTTGTATCATGTTGTTCCTGTCATCTTTGTGTATGACTAATCTACTTTTCTGTTCTGATTTTCTACTTCACAGTTTTTAGGCAGCATCCTAAAAATGTGACCTACTGTGCATCAATGTGTCAAGTGTTCTGATTAAAACATTTGATGCAACAGTACCATGCCAAAATAGTTATCCTCTGCTAGGGGAATTACCCCCAATTTACCTCTTAGATACTCATGAGAATCCTTGGGTAATTCTTTTGTAAATATGTTTGCCAATTGTTCCTTAGTGTTCACATATTCTAGTCTCACTTCCTTCTTCTGAACTAGCTCCCTCAAGTAATGATACTTGATAGCTATATGTTTTGTCTTAGAGTGCATTAAAGGATTTTTAGAAATATTTATGGCACTCATGTTATCACAATATATGACACAACTGGTTTTGTGATCTCCTCTTTCATACCTTTTAGTAATATCTTCAACCACACAATGTTTGAACAGTTAACTGCTGCTACCACATACTCGGCTTCAGCTATAGATTGTGAGGTGCAATTCTGTTTCTTGCTTGTCCAAGAAACTAATCTTTTGCCTAAAAGAAATGCTCCCGCTGTGGTGCTTTTTCTATCATCAACATCACCAGCCCAGTCAAAATCAATATAGACTCTGATTTCAAACTTGTCATTCCTTTTGTAATATAGGCCATAGTCTTCTGTACCTTTCAAATATCTCAAAATTCTTTTCACTACCATTATATGTGTCTCTTTTGGATTAGAAAAAAATCTAGCAACAATTCCAACTGCTAATGCAATATCAGGTCTATTGTGTACAATATATTGCAGCTTACCAATCATTGATGTGTACAGTGTTTGATTTACCTATTTTGTATCATCATTCTTTGTCAACTTCTGTCCAGTAGCCATGGGTGTACTCACTGGTTTTGAATCTTCCATACCAAAATTTTTTAGTATCTCCTTGATATACTTTGATTGTGTAATATAGATACCATTCTTCATTTGATGTATTTGTAGTCCAACAAAGAATTTTATCTCACCAAACATAGACATTTCAAATTCAGTTTGCATCTCCTTTGAAAATGCTTTACATATCA